>JAGDQP010009601.1:0-12075 GCA_022664845.1 Lepisma saccharinum
AAAAGTTATACAGTATCCTGATACGATTTGGAATACCGAAAAAATTGGTCCAACTAGTGAAGATGTGTCTCAGCGACCCCATAAGCAGAGTACGGATAGGTAATAATATGTCAGATAGTTTCAAGATTCGCAACGGATTGAAACAAGGCGATGCCTTGTCACCACTACTGTTTAACTTCGCGTTAGAATATGCGATTTTAAAAATTAAAGGGGACAAAAAGGGACTGTCATTGAATGGTTTGAATCAACTGTTTGTATACGCGGATGATGTAGATTTAATAGGGGACGATATAGATGCACTACAAAGCAACACCGATGTCTTAGTAGAAGCGTGCGATGAGATAGGTCTACAGGTAAACATAGATAAAACAAAATACATGGTAACAAGCCGAAGCACAGGGAATGAAGGAATTAAAAACATAAGAATTAGGGATGAGGTCATAGAGAAAGTAAACAAATTTAAATACTTGGGAGCATACGTAACAAGCAAAAATGAGGTCACGGAAGAAATAAAAAGTCGCTTAGTATCGGGGAACGCATGTTTCTACTCAGTCCAAAAACTTCTAGCATCGCGATTAATATCAAGGAAATTGAAATTAAAAATATACAGAACGGTTATTCTGCCGGTAATTCTCTACGGTTGCGAAAGTTGGAGTACGACCCTAGCAGATGAACATAAATTACGTGTATTTGAAAATAAGGTTTTGAGAAAGATATATGGGCCAAAACGGGACGAGATGACTGGAGAGTGGAGGAGACTGCATAATGAAGAACTCCACGGACTGTACGATTCACCAGATGTTGTAAAAATAATGAAATCAAGACGACTAAGGTGGGCAGGGCATGTAGCTCGGATGGGGGAAAAACGAAGATTGTATTCAATCCTGGTTGGAAGGCCCGATGGAAAGAGGCCATTGGGAAGACCGAGACGTCGTTGGGAGGACAATATTAGAAGAGATCTTCGAGAAGTAGGTGTTCGTGATGAAAACTGGCTTGATACTGCCCAGGATAGAATCCAATGGCGAACGTTTGTTACTGCGGCGATGAACTTGCGAGTTCCATAAGCCATAGAGTTAGTTAGTTAGTTAGTTAGCCCATTTTACAGTATTATGTATAATAACAAAATGCAAATGAGTAGTAATTTGTAATACTAATGTAGTCTGTGACTGCTAAAAAAGGTATTTAATTCTGACTAAAATATGTTTAATTTAACGCCAAGTCAACATTCTACCTCGAAGCGTCTATCAGTAACTATTGTTTCAAAGACTTTTGTAGATTATGTTTTTCGAACAACAAATTTCTTCCTTGTTCTTCTTGTACAATTGCCAAATAGGCATAGTTAAGCTGGTAGAGCGTTCGCTTCACATTCGGAAATTCCTAGGTTCGCGCCCAGCTACCGTCAATCCTCCTTGGTTTCCCTCGATCGCATCAGGAAAATACTGAGATGATATCTTTAATAAAACCAGGCCCGATTCCTTCTCAGATCCCCCAATTTGTTGTTGTTGTTGTTATTATTATGTTTATTTTTTTAAAAAAATAAAGTTTACATTAGAGGCTTCATAACATTTTAGCTGTAACCCATTTTGGAGAAATCTATGGTATTTATATAAAAGAGAAAGCGGCTAAGAATTTAATTCAAGGTGACATTCCGACATTCGTCTGGCGTGACTCGTGATGCTAGGAAAATGACTAAGTAAAACTGGACTGGGTGAGCAGGGTTTGAATTAAGTCACCTTTACTTTGGAGTTTCATGGACAACGAATTTTATTACAAAATCACAAGGAGTTACAGCACTTCAATTTGTGTGCCTCGCCAATGGCTGCATTCAGCGCGGTGAGCGGCTCAGTGAGAGTGATCTCCAGTGAGTGAGCGCTCACAGCGGATCCTTCGGATGCAAAATTTCGTTTATACTCAATAACCAGTTGAATTTTATAAAGCGCATGGTTGAAGTTCCACCAACGATTGAATATCGCACAACACAAAGAGTAGTAAACATGACGCGTCGGGAAGATGTGAGGCATAGGTTACCGTTTTTTACATGTAGATCTAACATCTTACCAGACTGAAGCTGTAAGTGCACCTCATAACTTGTAGTGATTTCATAATCATTACTATTAAATTCGTAAGTGACACTATAGTCCTCTCCGCCGGAAGCCATATTGCTGTCGCACTAACTGCACTTTCGGGAGGTCCGGCTCACAAGTGAGCTCGAAAATCTTTGCTCACAAAGATGGCGGCGGCTTACTGTGAGCCGGGAGTTCTCAGTGGCATTTGAAGGTCAAATTCAGTGAGCCCTTAGTGAGCCCTCATCGCGCTGAATGCCACCAATGTCAACTCGAAACCTGCCAGTGTAACCAGTAAACCACGGAGGCTAAACCCCAACACTTATGGACTTTATTAGTCTATTGTTGATTATTCCCAACGTAGCGAGTTATGGGAAATTAAACCGATGATTGAAGAGACCATTCAGGTAATTTTACGTAGTTCTCTTTAATGTAAACTGAGTCTGAACTTCTTGTCTGAATACCGTCTTGTTGCATAATACTTGGAACTTTGGGGTGGTTACGTACCTCTTGACATTGTAGGAAAAGAAACAAGGTCACCTGTTCACGAAACAAGCATGCTACATTTAATGCTGCATAATTGTGGTTACATAGTGAATAATTTAATTGTTCGTAAATTTAAAAGATCTTAAGAAGAGAAATCTCTTCTGCTCTTTATTAGCTATGTCATTACTACTCTCTCTTTACACAGAGTATTAAAATAGTTTGAATATGTATACATTTCTGTGCAGCAATTCGGTTGTCACTTCATGAAATAACTATTGAGTCGTGGTGACATACTTAAATAGAACGAAAATTGATTCTTCTCTACTACTAAAGTAATTATAACGTGCCACTTGTTTTTTGTTGTTTTTTTCACATTCGTGTAATTGACCAGCCGCGCATGTCTTTCTCGAGAACACAGCAAACAATTCCTGCTTGTTAATGTGGATTCCTATCTGTCACTAGAGTATATGTCACAACTGAAAACATATTTTAGTACATATTTGACCTATTTTTTAAAGTATCTTTTTATTCTCTTCTCCTTCCACTACCAATTTTGTTCTCTATTTAGTCTTGAACTTCATTCCATTTAACAAGGTGTGGTCCTTCATACACGCAAGTCACGACCCTTATTTGTTGCGGTGTCATCGTTCCTAGAAATAGCATGGCCAACCTCTAGAACCTTCTGATATTGGTCTATATATACAAGTGAGGGCGAGCAGTTATCAGGAAGTGAGGAAATGGAAGATTTCGAAAACTTTCAATGTTTGTTGGTTTATGTTTAAAGAAACATGCTTTGAAAGTACCAAACACGCACATGTTTCCTTGGAAGCAGGTACACAAGGCTAGAACCATCTCTATGTTCACATATTTTTTTTTCAATGTCAATATTATTTTCCACAAGTTGTTTTTTTATATTTGTTCTTGTACCGGCTGTTGTTACCAGAACAAAATTTTACCTCTCTCGCTGGGGTGGTGGTGCAAAATAAATAAATAAATAAATAAATGATAGATTGATAAATTTCTTTGAATGAATAAAACTTTGGTAAATTTTATTTTTATATGGGCCAGTCTAGTAACTTTGGACTTCGGCCCGTCATAATTCGCCCTTTAGTCATTAAAATCCACACCCATGCCCCTTCCGGGACTCGAACCTGGGACCTTCGAGTCGTTGGCCTACCATCGTAGACCGCACGGCTACCCGGCCGGCTTCTTTGAATGGAGATATTCAGAATTTAATATGTTAACTTCCTGAGAAAAAGGAAGTTATCGTTTTTGTTGTTCTGTTCTTTCAATAGTTTTTACCTCTCTGGACATATTAGGAAACAGTGTACAAACAAAGTGTTACAAATTGAATTAAATCGTAATTAATGAATTAATTAATCAATTAATACGTACGTAGATATTAGGGTAGACCGAAAACTTTTTTTTAAGATATTGAGATTCGAGTTATCCTCAAAAGTTGTACATTGGTACCAAATAAAACCATGCCAAATATGGCCGTCCTAAAACAATATTTAACCGGGCCCCTGGATAAAACAGGAAAAGGGGCGAGGAAAATAGCTCCCAGGGGCTTTGTATGCTTAGTATTTACCGCCCCGGCTTTCACCTGGTGAGACTAAGGGAAACCTGGTAAACTGAAGTCAGGATAACCGAAAGCAGAAGTCGAGCCAATACAACCTTTAATCTTGTAGCAAGCGTTTGGAATCGCCCTATATAATTAAAAATAAATCATTTTTTATTTTGTGATTTACTGTCGTTTATGGAACGAAATACATGTTTCTTATTCAGTGGCTTGAAGTTTCCCTAATGTTAAATAATTACCATGTTTTTTGTGAGGGATTTACTGTAGGAACAGAAGATTTTTTTGTTTCAATGCAAGTATTACATTACCTCTGTCAGTCACCTCTTATCCCATGGCGGGAAAAGGTAGGTGTTCCAATTTTGAGAGAGAGCCTTTATAGAAGAAAAAAATATGTCATGGAAGAGATAACAGACGAGGGAAAAAAGAAAGAAGCAGGAAGTTCATTATTTACCAAGATCCAATTTATTAAATATCATTCAAGGGTCACACTTTTCGTTAATGCAACTGTAAAACAAGAAATGTGTTCTCCTCAGAATTGAGTTCGCGTTTCCTCTTCCAATTATTCCAACATCCACTATTTCTGAGAGGCAATGTATAATTGTAACAAATCTCTCTAGAAGTGGAAGTGATTAGTGAAACGTTCCATCCTTGAAGAAAAAGGTAAAGAAGGAAAAAAAGAAAAAGGTAAAGCCCTGGATGAAAGAAGGAGATTGCATGTTCTGTATAAAGGGCTTTTTCCTGGCGCCTAACTCTTCCGTAATTCCCAACGTTATATAGAATGCGATGGTATAAGGAAGCGTCTCTGTTCTTCTCTACGGCTTCGTTTCTCATGTATCCCTAATGATAAACGAACTTCGGAAAAGCCAATTCAAGATACAAAATCGATTTTCTGTGTTTTCTATCGCCCCAAAAACAGTATACCGATCGGGTAAAGGGGATTCCTTTAACTTGGAGAGTGAATAGGGATGAGGGATTGGTTGGCTTGCTGGCTACGAAGAAATGGAGCAGGGGTGACAATATTCTAAATGAAAGAGAAAAAAGGAACAATACGAGACATCCACTTCGTGTATCCCTAAAGAAAATATACCAATAATAATAATAGTAATAATAATAAAAGGAGAGACAGGGCGAGAAAGAACTTCTCCAAACGTTTACTGTATATAAGAAGTTTCCACGCAATTACCGCTGTTCACTTGTAGCAAAACAAAACAACAGGGCACAAGACACACGATAACTTTGGCTTCTGCAGCTGAAACTATTATAAAAGAGACGAACGAACGGATCTTGGTGGAAATTAGTCGTTGGCATAGCAACGCCTAAAAGCTTCTGGAACAGATAGAACAAAAAATAAAAGTACATTGCAGTGTTGCCAAATATCTATTGTTAAATATTTACAATGGTTGATTAGACTTATCACACCCACTTTATTGACAGAATTTCTCAAAATACTTTTTTTTTTTCGTTAATGAATACATTTTTAATCTCTCACGAATTCGATTCATGTTTTGGCAGTTTGTCATTACGAAAGATATCACTATTTTTCACCACCTTTTTTATCTCTTACTTAGTTTTTTTTTCTAAAGTACTTAATATATGTTATGAATCTTTTGACGATAATGAAACGTTTGACATTCAAGTCAAAGATGACCAAAGAAAGAAATATGAAATACTTTAACACTTTTTAAATGAGAATCTTAATCGATTTAAATGTTTTGCATTAACAAGACAGAAACGTTTTGTTTTTTACCCCACAAGAAAAGTAGAAAGGGATTAATATTTTCACTTTTAAATTTTGTGCACAGTTTCAATTTAGAAATAAGAAATAAGTTTTGAGTTTTATTAAAAAAATCGATTTTGGTATTTTGTTTTCAAAATTGGCTTTCGATTTGCCTTACAAACACGGAAAAGTAATGACGGAGAAGTATAAATGTATTAAATACAAATACATATAAGCAAGATTACCAAAGAAAACCTAAATTTAAAATATTGAGTTTATAAAAATTATATTTGGTTTATAAAAATAAAATGGATTTTTTTTTAAAAAAATCTAGGGTTTCATGGATACTGGAATCGAACTCAGGACATTCCGAATGTGAAGCTAACGCTCTCAACATGAGCTACGACTGATTGATTTGCAATATAATGTAACTTCGAAATTAATGATATAGTTATGTTTTTAAGCGCATTTAAAATTTTATTCGTATTCTTTAGTGCTGAAAATTCGCAACAGTTACCAATCAAAGGCTCCTAAGATTGATTTTATTGTGATGCCATATAGCTATTATAGCAGACAATTACAAACTCATAAAAATGAGTCTTCTAAGCCATGAATTTTATGTGAGAGACTAGTCAGTTTGTTACCCTTGTAGTTGGAGAAGATAATAAAAATTAGAAGAATGGGCTAGATTTAGCTTCATTCAAAGATCCCTGGGATGGAGAAGTTGGTAGTCACGGCTTTCGTTTAGATACCATTCCCCCATTGTATGGCGAAACTGAAGAAAGTCCTGGAAAATTAATAGGACTAAAAACTTACCATTTCAGTTCCAATCCGAAATCGACTGCCGTTATCGCAATCTATGTAGATACGTTATTTTCTTTACAAAGTGAGACGTGTGAGTAGTAACGGTGTTGTCTGCTTAACGAAGAGTAAATGTTTCGCCGTTTTCTATTGTCGAAACCGAGCGGACGTATTTCAGTTGGTAGAGCACTGACTTAGCAATTGGAAGGTCCTGGGAACGATCCCAGCAGCAGTCCATCCTGATTGAGGTTTTTCCAAGGGGGTTGGTTTCCTTAGTCATACCAAGCAAATAACGGGATAGTATCTACAAACTAGGTCTTGACCGATACTTCCAACATCTTTCCCCACATCCTATCCCGAACTCATCCTGAGATATCTAAAGACCATAAATAAATTCAAATTCTATTGTTGGGAACTCTTAGATACAGAACAACCTGAATACAATAGATGTTGAATTTCTTATTCTCTTTCTGACACCCAGTCACCCACATCTTCACTGCTCCATCCATCCACACAAACACACTCATATTGATGAAGAGAAAGAGTGAAATAAAGAGCATGAGAAGCAACAAGATTTAGCTCATATAATTTTTTTAGAACGAAGGCCTATGTTGTAACCACTGACATAACCACACCGTTACTAGACCCAACATTTTGATTACCCGAAATTATAGCTGCGTGTACTATAACCAAGTTAAGCCAGATGACCACTTGTTCGATTCATGATATTCTCCCCCCCCCCCACACACACCTCTTTCTATCTCCTTCCCAAACCATCATTTCTCTCCTACTCACTTCATTTCTCCAACCTATCCACCGGTATTTCCATGATGATGTTTTAATGGACTGAGGTTTAATATACCTCCGAGGTAATGTAGTTTCACATCTGAGTCCACTTTGTGCCTTCGAAAATAGCTACGAATTTTGTGGCAGACTACAGAACTGGTTGAATAGCCAAAATCATGTTAGAGAAAAAATTGGATTATTTTTCCAGTAAAACTTTGGTGGAAAATGAGGTGTGGTTTTTTTTTCTCTGAGTAAATAAACAAAGTTATCTAGGGAGTACTACAGAATCGTCTCTCAACCACTAAACGAGTGCGATTCAGGACATTCCATAGCAAATCTTGTTATACATATCATAAGCTAAACCTCATACTATCAATAAGTTTGCTTTCAGAACACGAGAACTGCATATAATTTTTATTTCAAAAAACTTTTATTCGCAATAATTGACGAAATAAGGCTCTGGCACGGTTTTATATGCAATACATACAATTTATAGTTTTCTCTCGTCCTACAGCTTTAACTTACGAATAAATTCGTCCTAAATATTTTTGGAAAGATATCGTCTTAGTATGTTAACTACGTTACTTGCGTATATACCAGTTAAATGTATCAGATGGCCTGGATAAAGAACTGAGAGATTCTATTCCAATTGACATCTGTGCGATTATAATATATTGATCGTTCACTGAAACTTAGAAATTCCACGCTATTAATTTTTTTTAATATAGAAAAACGATTATCGACATATCGAACAATATTCAACATCCATTGATATATCAGTATTAACGATAGTCAACGTTGAATTACATAAATACTCAAGAAGGAACGAATTCCGGTAACATGGCATTTTCTTTTAAATTTAACTTATTTTTATGAACCGGACTTGCATCTTTGTGTGAGACTGTCACATGTCTAACCATATATTAGAGAAGTTTCATTCCAAGTTTTGAAGATACTGTACTACAATCCTAAAAGCATATTATACATATCCAAGTCGTATTAACGGATTAAAAGTTTACAGGAATTTCAACATATATATTTAATTTACAACTAGTACTTGAACAAGTATTTTTCCTCAAGAGTTTGCCACAGATCTACAGTCAACAGTCAAAATACCTACATGTGAGCACAACTCAGCTGTTACTTTAATTTTAAGAATAGGACTGGATGAAATTCTACACTTCTAACAACAACATTTGGTTCCAATTATGTTTTTTTGTTACACCAATGCGGATTAAAATTTCGACATTTTCTTTTTGAGTCGACTTGATATCTAGTAAGCGTTATCTCAACATACAGTATCTCATTAAGTAATGTGCAATCTCATGCGATACCATATCAGATTTTCGCATTTGTATTCTGTGCATTTCAGTGTAACTAATAAAGAAAAAATTCAATCTGTTTCAAGTAGTATATAATTTTCAAAGTAAACGTAAAAATAACTTTTCGTTTCTTTTACAGTGGGTCAAGGAAAATGTTGTCGGTCAGAGTAGACTTTGAAGGCATTTATTCCAGAGTGGTGATGGCGGTAGCCATGTCTGGACGACCAGACGAATGGGTCTATAAAAATCCCTGCTAAAGAACATCAAATGAACGTTGAGGAAGGAAGGATCAATACATGGATGTACGGCACAGTGTATGAGGATGACGACAACATAACTTAACAAAGATCCTACTTTATTATTTTTTATTACAACCAGCCAGCTCTAAGTCACCTAAAAGGCGATGTTCCAAAGTGAATCCATAGAATCTTGTCTCGAAGAACGGTTCCCCACTTCTATCTTGTCATGTAATCTGAATTTGTATTATACGTTATGTTTTATTGTACTTCAGAAAAATAAATGTACATGATCAGTCACTCGTACTGGTGGTCTAGTGGTAAAGTTTCTGTCTGGCGGTGGCGCTGAAGAAGTAAAAGAAGTTTGAATCTCGTTAACATCAGTCATTCTGATTAAAGTTTTGCTTGTTTTCCCTCAGTCGAGCCAGATGAATACCTGTTGATATCTTGAATTAAGACGATTTTCCTGTTCTTTTAAATGGTCTGAGTAAAAATCTATAATCAAGGACAGAACAAATGTTTTTGTTTGGCACACTGTCTGTAAAACGTGCACTTATTGTACTAATTGTTTGTGCAAGTACCTAGTTTTGTGTAAGTAATGTGCCCAAGAAGTATCGAGAGTCTATAATCCTGCATTACTATTGCTAACGCTACTTACTTCGCAGCATTATCATTAATAAACTTCTTGTAAAACTATGTTTACAATATGTCTTAATAAACACCAGCACAAATATTTTTGTATCTAACTTCTTCAATATATAGCGAGAAAAGTGAAAAATGTAATGTGTTCTTCATAGCTTAATGCGATGGCTTCGTATCTTAAATAAGCACGATCGGAGTCTTAGAGGCAGAGTTGCGCAACCTTTGCTTCGTATTAGAATCAGAGGGGCGTAAAAAGTGTATGTTGAGAAATTGAAAATAAAATTTACGCCCCTCTGTCTTATAGGACAAGCAACAAAGTGGTGTAACTCAATTCATGCATAAGATTTGTCCCTCTGACTCTCAAGGAAAGAAAAAAGTTTACGCCCAGATGAGTAAAGGCTTTATCCCAGCTTTCACTAACATTTATACTACTTCTTTCATTGTTTGAAAAGAAGTGTATAAAAGATTATACAAAATAGCGTTCAAACAGTCATCAAATGTGAAAAACTTACACAATCAACTTCATGAAGGACGAAAACAAGCAAGGCAGCGATGGCTAATGTAACCAATAAAATCGAAGCAAATGCAAACCACTGCGAAAACTCGAAACCTAATGCAAGCGTTTAAAAACAAAATGCAAGTATATGTGACGTAGAAATTTCAGGAGATAGAGAAAAACGTTAAGACAAGTAAGGCAAGATCACAGATCTATTCAAAGGGGTAAGTAAATTCGTTAAGAAAAGGTTACCCGTCATGGCTAAGGATAATTAGAACCATTATTGATTATACTTGTAGATCTCAAGTTATCTTTCCATACGTTGTTCTTGCAGCGTATATTAGCTTGTTTTCGCCAGATTCTACAAATTTCGATCTCAGAGAAACAGAATCTACTGGCCATCTTTTACACTAAACTTTTCGCCTCATGTGGTAAATATAACCAATGACGCATATAGAAACTTAGGATTTCTTGTTAGAACAACCAAAGAATTTGCAAATGATAGCACTTTGAAAACTCTTTACTATTCCTATGTTAGAATAGTCCAAACTAGAATATGCTTAACTTATATGCAATACCCCTGTGAAAGCAAGTTGACAGAAGATCAAACACGTACAAAGCAAATTTTTACGTTTTCTCACATACAAACGGACTGTTTTGTTTACCCGAAATACGAATCTTAGAACAATTAAATTGATGGTTTGCATTTCAGAAACTTGAACAACATTTCTTGTACGGTACAGACTTTTGCACAATAAAATAGACTGTACTGGATGAATTGGAAAAATAATTATTAAGGTTCCGTCCCTCAAAACATGCAAGCGCAATAGTGGCCTATTCTATTGCAGCAAAGCTCGTAAAAATGTAATAAATGTGTCACCTACATGGAGAACTAGTGCTACGCATAATGTAATAGGTAAGAATGGTACAAATTTGGACATAGACGCTATAAATAGGCTTTGAGGTCTGTTGTGTCGATGAAATAAATAAATAATAAATCTCAGTGTAGCTTGAAATAAGGCCATTTTCATTATCTTTCCCTTTCCTTCAACCACAAAGAATGTAAGGAAATTAATCTGTAGTCAAGGTGACTGTAAAGACCAAAATGTGTAAAGTGTGAACAAAATTTAATTTTTTAGCTCAAGATATGTAAATAATACCAAATGAGTTCTATTCTTATGTGAGTTAATAATTTATGTTTAATAGGAAAGTGCATTATGTATTCTCTGACTGAATTAAATTAGTCAATAAGTGCTTTCGGGAGTTTCGTATCTTTTGTGAGAAGCACCCTTGTTGTAAAATCCAACCTTTCTGAGAGAAAGAGAGAAAGGAGAGTGCTAATGGTCTAAAGTTAGAGTTTAATAAGCTAGAAGGAAACTACCAACAGCAATGTTCAAAAGAGATGATGGTGATGATAATCTATAACACACTACGAACGTTTTAAAAGAACACCTTTTTTTTTCTTCTAAAAGCCGAAACATAAAAGAATAAGTAATATGTCATGCCTTGGTGAGAATTCTGTGTGCTGCTTCTAAAGAGCTCTCCTTCTATGATTTATTGCAATGAGGCTCTCCTTCGCTGTGGTTAATTAAAACATAATTATGTGAGTACATTAGCTGTACTGAGAAAAAGGAAAATCCAGAAAGGAAAAAAAAAAGAAGTTGAAATTTTCGTTCAAAGCAATTTAGAAACACTAAAGGATTGAGCAAGGTTATTTCCACTCCAAATATCCCAATTAAGCGTATTATACGTAAGCAAGGATATTAGAAGAAGCTTGAGCTGGGGTTTTATATGTTAGTTTTGATGTAATATTTTGCACGTTAATGAAGGAATACTTCTTGGATTAAAAATCAATTAGGTTTCCTCCTTATTTACAAACAACGTAACATTTATACAACGCGTGACACTAAAGCAAGGTTTTCTATATATATATATATATATATA
>JAGDQP010009601.1:12175-58449 GCA_022664845.1 Lepisma saccharinum
TATATATATATATATATATATATATATATATATAAAAGTATATTCTATTGCTATCAAATTCTACATATATTTCACAAACTTTCCATGTACTTGTCAGTCATGTTTAGTTATTTGCTTATAGCAGGAAAATATATTTTGTTTTTCGTCTTGATAGAAATAGTTTATCTGGGAATTCCATATATGTTTGACCTTCTATTTCACACTCGTAGGCCTTCGAACCGCTTCCCGAGCAAGATGTTTTTAGTGGGAATAGATATAAATTCTTCCTTTCACTTTCTACAGCAAGTTATAGGTGTTGGCCGCAATGAAATTCAAAGAGATAATTCCTTCGTCTTTGGTTGGTACTGACTTATTTTCGTACAAATCCATTGATCGTTGTATCCTGATACCTCATAAATATCTTATATTGACGATGAATTTTATTCGATCATACATTTTTCCCCACTCAGAACTCAAATTACTGACCATATTTTTTACAGCCAGTGGAAGGGAAGCTCAATTGACTTAAACCATGATCAATGTTTTCAAGTTTATTGAACTACTACTGTTGAAAACCCAATATCACTGTATTGTTAACGATTTTAGATAAAAAAGCAACTGAACATGCGCGACTCGTTTATTACGCATATGCGCAGATAAATGCGCAAACTGTACTTTCTGGTTGCGCCTCGTACTTGTATGAGAACTTTCTCCATTGTTTACTTTCTTTGATTCTTCTTTTTTCTGATTGTGTTCACTATTATTTGATTTAGCAGTTCTCAATATTACCTCGAAAGATTATCAGCATTTCAGACAAACAAACACATTAGTCAAAGAAACTTCACAAACTGAATCTATAGAACCTTGGAAAATCATCATTGTGCAACATTACGATTTTAACTATTGGGGCACCATCTGAGCAGAAAGGGATCTGAAGTCTCACGTATACTTTGAATGAAATATCAATTTTGAGAGTCATCATATTCTTTTTTTGTTACATTTCTTTACTGGCTTTCATTTTGTCCTGAGACCATCAATTTAAGGAACAGAGTAGGAGTATGCCTGCTTGCAAATGCTTTTCAGCATATATTTTTCCACACTTGTAGCACGTATTTTATTAATACAGGAAGGGAGAATAATTGAAATGATGATAAGAAAGGAAACTACGAAAAGTATAGACTTTTGCCATTTGAACTTCTTTCCTTGTTCTTCCTCCAATAAAATATATTTCAATCAAATAAGAGAAACCATCTGTGAAAGTTTATAAGAGCACATTGAATCTACAGAACTGCTCCACTGCCAATAAAACCAGATGACTGTATAATAAAACGTTTAGGAAACTTTTCTTTCTTTCTACCCGTCCCATATAAAAGATGAAAAAAAAAAAAAAAACATAATCATTGTCGTCTCCCCTCCAAGATAATTTATAGTTTTATAGACTGACTGACCAAACATTCAGCTGCTGTTATTATTTTTTTTACTTCATTTTCACACACACACCAAAACTATAAGAGAGAACATTTCGTTGAGACGAATTATTTGTTGTATTGGAGAAACTTTAACATTTTTCTGTCTATTTTAGGTTTAAAGGGATGTTTACAATTATGATTCTTCTCTCTGGTGAATTCCTTTGTTATCTTCTTGATAACTTCTGTGAAATAACTTCAGCTAAATGTAATTTAAAGGACTTCAAACGCTATTGAACATGATTGTTCTTTTACCTGCTGGTTTTAGCAACCTACGTGTAAAGCAGTAAAAGCTTGAGAAACAGAAAACCAAGGAAAATAACCCAAATAGTATACAAAACAAGCGTGGACAGGCGACAACGGATACAGAAGCGAGGAAGAAAGTAAGGATGGAATATATTGAGCAACTGTAGGACTCTAGAACTGAAACCGGGTCACTTCCACTGACCCCAACATACGTGACCCGGTCCGAAACTTGACCCGATAACCCGTATCAGCTCTGTAGGACTCTTACAGTAAAAGATCCTACTGATGAGCTGAAGCTAGAGCAAAAAGTGGAGAACAAGGAGGACGGCAGAGGATCTAAGATTGAAAGGTAGGAAGATGAAAGAGTCACTGATATCAGGACAATGTGAGATATGCTGAAATTCCGGCAAATGTACTTGGAAATTATGCAATAAAACATGACCAATTTATTTAATAGGACGACACAGGAATGGCCAATAACTCTTTCTGCGTACTTTTTAAAAATATTTTATTCACAGTTCTTGGAGATTGGAGGTCTGACAGAAACATGAGTCAAACATCCGAATGCACCCAACTGCTATTTCAATACTTTTTTTTGTTTCTAGTCTAGAATCAAAACGGAGGAAACGTGCTTATAAAGTAAGTATTTAATTAATTTGTTTTCCAAAGTAAATACTAGCTAAATATACCACCTTATATTGTCAAGAACACATTTTTCCCACTGAAAGTGTAGTAAATTTTCTCTCCCAAAACATCAATATGAATTTAATTCGAACATTTTACATGTGTTTATTTCCTTGAAAAATGTGTGTTGATTTATTTAACTTTTTTTTAAAAAAAATGTTTCTCCTATTATCTGGGAAACCATATCGTGATGAAATGAGGTACAGCTCTACACCGTAAAACAGAGTGATGTAGAATTTAAAATACATTAAAAAAAATATTATCAAGTTAATGAAATTGAATACCTCGAAATACATGTGCCTGACGGGGTTATATTTAATTAAAAATCAACTTACTTAATATCATCTATAATTTGTTTGTTCTATTTTCTACTAAAAAAAAAAGAGGAATGTAATGTTTTAAAACAACACTCGCCATTACGAAAGGATGATAATAATACGTTAGAAATTATTTTATTGTTATTAAATTGATGGTACGATGCACGAGAAGTGGAAAATAGAGATGAAAAACATGAGCTATTAATCAGACTGTATGATGTATCTCACAACTGCTTTCTTCCTGTGGTCAACATCTGTCTCAATTGTGTTTTCCTTTTTTTTTTTCCTCTTTTTGTTCAATTGCTCTCGAAACTTCTGTAAGTTAATAACGAGATGGGGGTGGGGGTGGCGAAGGAAGTACTGAAAACTCTCTTCCAACTGATGGTTGAGGCTGTGGAACACTGCACTTTCCACTTCTCCGTTGTAATTCTTATTACTTTGACACTGTAATAAAAGTGCACTTCTTGTACAGTTTAAACGACACAACTTTTGATTACTTCTATACTTTTTCACTATACAAGTTAGGGTGCTTCAATAAGAGTTGTTGGCAACCTAGGAAAGAAAGCAGAAATGCAGGGTTAAAATTCGGATGACCTCGGAGATAATATTTTATTTTGACCAATGTTCTTACGAGCAATAGAGAAAATTCGTCATTTTTCTTCTTATATATTGAATAATTTAGGTGCAAAAATTAGTAATATGCCGGTGACAAAACGTACAGGTAAACAGAAATGACCAAAAGTAAAGTCATTTAAATGTACAAGATGACGTACACTTGTTTTTTTTTTTTACAGTGTGGATTTAAATAATAATGAAACGACTTTCTTACTTACGGTCTTGCTAGGTTTCCTACGATTATTCTCTTTAAGTAGAAGTGAGTGTTTTCTTTGTAAGACGGAATCAGAGTTCATATCCTAATATTCCTCCTTTCTCGTAAGAAATGTCTGAAGTACGAGGGTGGTTCAAAATATAGAGAAAAACAGTTTCCCCAGTGCACTCGAATAGCTGAACGAACCCGACGCAAAGGCGGTTAATTTCAGTTACTTGCTCGTACATTCTCCGTGTTTACATTGGCAGCATTCGTTTCGTTTTTTTTTGTGCATATTATATAACTAAACAAGTGAATGAGAGTCTGAATCAAATCTTGAAAGTTTGTGTTCATGACATTTTGGATGAATCAATAATGCAAAGATGGTTGGAGCACGAAACTCTAATGCAGAAAGGGACAACGTTCTTGATAATTAACGAATCCGGTACCCGAATGTCATTACGGAAATAATTTGGTGCGTTTAGTCGATGAATTCATCAAACAGAATTGTAGTCCCAAATTTGGCGAACTACTTGCAATATTTCTACATGTTTCTCCTATCATGAAATCCATGATTTTCTCTTAAATGGACTGGCAGCTGATGTATATGACAACGGAATTCCAAAACTTGTCACATCGTAGGATGTGCCAGGACTATGTGGAAATAAAAAAAAAAGCTTTATTCACAAATATTTTATAAACGTTATGCGATATGCATATCGTAAATCGTTCAGAAGAATGATGATTTTTACTCTTGAATAAAAGGCAAAGTCTACTGTAACAAGTTTTAAACAATTTAATTTTTGAAAATATACACGGAACAACTATCACGAGAATTCACAAAGATAATGCTGGTACAACGATAAAAAAAACTTACGAAAAATGGACTCAATGCAGGGTTGGTATAAAAATTAAGAGACTCCTTGATCGAATACAGCATTCCTAATTGTATTTTCCAACCCATATATGACAAGAGTCTTACGGAAAGTAAATCCAAGTGTAGGGTTGTTCAGAACACACTTATTAGAGGAGAAGGAATGATAGAAGACTTACGGAAAGTTTATCCAGAGAAAAACTTTAATAAATTAAAAATCTGAGACATGAAAGTCTTAATGTAATAAAGTAACATACAAAGGCACTCATAGATCCTTACATATTAGCAAAGTAACACAATAAAATACAATACAGTAGAGACTGTCGAAGACAATAAATTATTAATAAACACTTTTACATTTCTTTGCAAATAATTTAAGCAAAATTACTTTAAAATGTAAACTTTTTAAGCAGAAATTGAAGAGTCCATCTAGTGTCCTTTCAATAAACAGCATTTATGCATATTTAAATCATAAAAGCGAAAAGAGAAGCAATAAAAAAGATCGGAATATATAGATACAGTGTGAATCTTGTTGATACAATTAGAGTACAAGTGGGCTATTTCGATCGATTTCGGAGGGTGGGTGATTCCAATCTAAAGCAATAACTTGGCGACAAATACTGCCATCTGACAGAGATTGAATACAACATCAGTTTAGAGTGGAGTGACCATCTTCAGTGATGTGTAGGTTTGAGCTTACATTATTTCGGGGTCAGGAGCAATTGACAGTAAGTATGACCTTGTAGAACGTGGAGTTACATTTTTAGAATCACTGTTTGGAAGTAATTTGTGAACACATATTCCTTGTGACACGAGTGGGAGTAATATATTCGAAAACAGATATCCTTGCGTGAACAATGTGCAATATGAGGCATGACGCAATTCCGGATTCAGTGTTGCCAACCCAGTGTTCAAAATTATCTATCAATTTCGGTCGATTCCAATCGCATTTTTGCGGGTGATTTTGATCGCGTGTAATACGTAGTTCGTACAATTGCTCTCTTGAAATAGGGTATTCCATCATAAGTAGTACACGCTGAACTTATTTTTCTCGATGTAGATGGGAATGTATATCCAGATAAAAGAAAAACGTTGGAGTGACGACGATATGAAGGAAGCCCTTGAAGCCGTATGGGGTGGCTTGGCATTGAAGGCAGCTGCCAGGAGGTTCCATATTCCTTATACCACCCTCCAGAATAGATTTGCAGAAGCAATGGGTCGTAAACAGAGAAAACGTGAAAATGCTGGGGCTATGCAAGTTTTTACAGCTGATCAAGAGAAAACGTTGAAAGAACGCATAATCAGGTTGGCAAAGTTCGGGTGTGGTCTTACAAGAAAGGACATAATTAAAGCTGCATATGCTTTTGCAGAAGCTAATAACATCACTAACATATTCAGTGCGGCAAAACAAATGGCGGGAAAAGACTGGCTGCAAGCGTTTTTGACCCGTCATCCTGACTTGACCGTTCGTAAACCACAGGATTTATCGGAAGCTCGATGTGCTGGATTGAACAAAGAAATAATAGACCGATATTTTGCTCTCCTGAAAGAACTGTTGAACTTTCCTCAATTGATATACAGCTGTGGCGAAACTGGTATCCCATTAAATAATCCGACACGGCCCATAGTAACTCTAAGCAGGTAGTATCTAGAACATGTGCGGAAAAGGGGGAAAATGTTACAATTTTAGCATGTGTGCAAATGTCGCTGGAAATTTCATCCCTTCCTTTGTTATATTAAATGGGAAGAAACGTTCTAGTGTTGGATGGACACGTGAGGACATAGTATCATGAAGGCTGTGTGGGATCTAAGAGGGAAAAGCAATTTATTTGCGGTAAATGTCGAATCTAAAAACTTCCTTGACATTCGATGATTATGTTCTCCTCCAAATTATAGCACAGCTACGTCTATTAATAGCACATTACATATTGCATTTGTTCACATGTTCTATGCTATCATTTCCATTTCTTGTGTGTTCTTTGCTACCACTTTCATTACTTGTATGTTCTGTGATATTTCCATGTAGTATGCTTAATATTAAATACAGTAACCTGGCATTTCTCGTTTTGTTTATCGCGATCGAAATCACCCATATACGTGTCGGAATCACCTGCCTATGGCGGGTATTTCCGATCGACAACAGGCATTTACAAATTTATATATGTATAATATGTGGCGTGCGCTCTTACCCATTACTCTATCGGGAATTTTGGAGGACATATCAACGTAACCCATCGTCATTTGTTTTTCTAAATTGCGTTCGTTATATTCAGCTGAGAGCTGTTTGTACCCAAATCGATCGGAATAGCCCACTTGTACTCTACATACGATTAAAGTCCTAAAAACAAATCAAGATGAAGTGCACTTCTTTCTTGGATCTTTGCATTCTTCTTTTCAAATCAAAGTTCTCCTCATTTCTTCTTTTTACCTGCTTAATATGAAACAAATATTCGTAAATAGAGTGAATTGTGGTGAATCCGGACGTACTTCTGCTTGTAAATTCTGCAAAAAAACAAACTAGAAACGATGCCTGGCGGCCATTTAATTAACCTGTCTTATTGTTAGTTTATCTTGCCACCGAGAACTGATGATTCTTTGTCACTTAAGGTAATAGTTCATTGTTCCTTCACTTTCACACTTCACATCATAGCAGATGTGTGACATTTGGAATTTCAAACAAAACATAAGGTAAAGCTAGGAGAGATTGCGCACAATTCAAGAAATAAATTACCAAAATCTATTTTTTTATGCAAACTACTAAAATATTACACAATATATTCACAAATTACACACTATCTTATGCACAATTACATACTATTAATCCTTGTTATTATTCATTGCATGCTTGATGATAATGATTTTCAAAAAAAAAAAAAAAAAAAAAAAAATTAAAAAAAAATCGCAATCTCTCCTAGTAGGGTAGGTAAGATTGCACACATGCGCAGGGGAGATTGCGCATGAGAATATGATAACATTCCATGGTACGAACCGATAAAAACTACTTGTTGTTATCCAAATATCATTACTGTATTACAAAAAATAATTAGCTAAAGTAGTCAGAATATTCCTATTAAATGAGGCTTATGCGTGAACCTAAGTGACAAATTTGTGAAAATTGAGTTATTTACAAAACAAAGGTCTCTGATGTGTCCCTGATATGTATCTGTACTTGGTTTGAGCATATTGCAACAAATAGCCTCGGTATTTAGAAATTTCTGAAGCGAAATGCACAAGAAAAACTGTGGAACAAAATTCTATGTAACATCCTCTTTCCACAAGCTTAAACAGTAGGAATGGGCAAAAAGTAGGGAACCGGCTATTTTTTACTGCTACTTTGGCGAAAATTACTATCACTGCTACGAGTGATGAAAAGTAGCAGTCCTATTACTACGTTTCTCCAAACTTTGCGAAGAGTGTCAACAACAACACACCGATGAAAAGAAGCAGGTGCAAGCTATTACTCCATTTTCTATTTCTAGGAGTCAATCTGTGAGGAAATATCGGCCGCGTAACCCTACATGATTTACTGGTGGCAGAGTGATGAAGCAGTTCTCCATAAAGAACATTGACAAGCCTCCGCTAGCAAGTGCCCGCTTGGCGATGTGGCTACTGTATCAGATTACTAATCCGGTGACCGGGTTCGATTCTCGGCGACGTGGTTTTTTCTGAAAAAAAAAATTTTTTTATACATAATTTTAAAATTTATATACAGTTTACCAACTCTTGGTTAAATTGGGTTAGGTTCAGTATTTTTCTTATTGACCATGTGATTCACTCTAATTCACGACAACGGTAAAGTTGGTCTGGTGTTGAATTCTGAGGTGATACGTTCTATCCTGAACGAGTCGTCTTTTCCTTTGTCCATTACCAGCCGAAACAAACAGAACAGTACTTTCGTAATGTTTCGTTTCATTATTATACCCATAAAATGATATTTTGTGTGCTCTGGTAACATCGCGGCCTTCGGATCGGTGATGTGTTTGAAGTCCACAGCTCAGTGGTAGAGCGTTGGCTTAGCATTCGGGAGATCGTAGTATTCGTAGGTTCAATCCTAGCGACCGACGTTCTGTCTTAATTTTTCAGTTTTTTTTTCTGTCACACCAAGGCAATGTTGGGTGGTACTTTCAAGATACCCTGGCTGACACCTTCTCGCATCTTTTCCACTGCCCTATCTGGGCCCGAGTCTTAAATACCTGAGGGCTATAAATAAAATATTCGATTTTTGGAGCCCGCGGTTGAAGTTTCCCAGGGTCTCCTTCAGATTCACCAGGGATATGTTAAGCAGTATTCGATTTGTAGCAGAGGATGGTTGGGAATTCCCCCTCTTTGCCCAAATCTTCCCTGGCTCTGTTGACAGACATCTAGTCTGGTATATGGAAGATCCCAAAATACCGTATAATGTATATCTTACTCATTCTTCTCCCTCTCTGGAAATTGTTCAAATCTAACACTGATGTTACGGTAAACAAGCCTCTGCCTGATACGTTCCTTATCTTCTACCTAACTTTTCCCGACCTGAGCCAAAGATACCGAAAGTTCATAAATAAATTTAATTAAAAGCAATTATTACGTACTACGTGTTTTTATTAGTCTGCCGTTTCTACTGTAAAATAGTTCCCATTTATAGCCGAAGGAATTTCAACTAACCATTAACTTTTAATCATATTTGTACTAATTAGTCACAAAGAGAATATGTAACTGAATCTCTGAAAGCTCCGATAATTACATACAATAATTTTCCGACAGTTATAATATGAACTAGTCTACCAAGTCCTAACGGCAGTCTATCACTCTACTATTCAGATAACAAGCTATAGAAAATTATGTTAGTCTAAAATAGTGCTTTTACACTGTTTTTTTTTTATCTTTTTACGTTGGAAACAAATAACTTTCATTTAGAAAAGTTTTTCCTAAAATGTTATTTTAACAGCTATTTTAACATATATTTTAAAATAGTAGTTACTGCTATCACTGCTACTTAAAAGTAGCCGTTTTAAACAGTGTGTTGGATTGATGGGACAAAAATCTAAGTGACATATATTCAGTGCCACACCGCTCTGCGGAGAAGTTTCAACTTTTTCTCAATACAGCCAATTTGTTACTCAGACGTCGCGCATAAGTTTCAAATCTTTCATTTCTTACTCTTCGTAGTGTTTATAAACTTTTCTAATACAATCGTAAGTAGACAGAGGAAAATGATTTTATACTCTTCACACAGTGTATTCCTTCGTCGAGTAGTGGACCAGGACCAAAAGTGACACCGAACTCTAGCCCTGATTTATACATAACTTTGCGCAATCTCTCCTATCACTGCATTAAAAGTGAATGTACTGCGCAAACTCTGGTATTTGATGCTTGCGCCAACTATCCTCATTAGGGAGGAGAGATTGCGCACGACATAACTTGGTAGGAAATTTTGCGAATGGCCGCAAACTGCGTACAACACTATTTCTGACAAAGAATTAGATAAGATACTCCTTGATTTATAATTAACTAATAGTAAAACATTTTCTTTGATAAAAAACACAATGTTTATGAAAATTTAAGCCGTTACCATCTGTCGTAGACGCAAAAATATGGTGATAAGTTTCAGCAATCATATTCTATCAACACACACAGGAATTTAACTAGCGAGTCTGCAGTAACATATTCACTTGTCCTTCACTCGCAATATGCCAATCCCGTTCCTTCCCGTCTTACCGGGATGTGCGCAGTCTCTCCTACCGCGGAATCTCTCCTGGCTTTACCTTACGATTTGTGAAATTCGTTTATTTTTCCCATTATGCTCAAATTTATATTTGACATCAGGGCCCACTTTATCTGTTTGGAAGTTCTATAATAATGCAACTACAACGAAGAAGCATGGAAACAGAAAGATCTACTCCATACTTGTCCAATGTCTTCTTTAATTCATATTAACTAAAATTTTGTTTGTCTTTTTGCTAATTAGACAAGCTTTAAGTTGATATCTTGCATTTGTTTACTTTGTTTTTTCAAATCATATTTACTGCAGCTTCTCTTTCTTTTTTTGTATCAGAAATTCAACGTGTAAAATTTGACAACTTCTATGTTCACACGTAAACACACACACATACACCCTTTATCTTCCTTTCTTGTAGTTTATTTTTGTTTTCATTGTTAGCACGTTGTTTCCAGCTTGCTTGTTAAGTTCATTAGCAACCATATCCTGTTACGAAAAGCAATGTAGAAGACAAGAAAAGAAAGGCAAAGAGGGTTTTGTAGTTACACAGTTGAAGGCGTTTGGATGCAATCGTGGTTGTGGGAAGGTTGAGTACGGAATTTATCAAATTATGCCTTGGCGTTGTTGTGTTTTAAAAAACTTCCTCCTACCTCTCACGTCATATTCAGTATGCCTGTCGTTTTATTGGTTTTCGATGTTGCCATAGTTTCGCCTAATCATTTCACCGCATATGAGCGAATTTGCTTGAAACAGAAAAGAAACAAACAATAGGCAGACGCCGTCTGTGTCGGTACTCGCAATGACCGGAATGTACAAATTAAACGGGTTGGAGAACTTCAGTAATGAACCCTTTCCTTTCTGTTATAGCGACGGAAGCTCATTACTACTGCAAATAACACTTTCATCGTGGAAAGTTAATTCAAAGTATTTCTTTATCGTGTTAAAAAAAAAGACAAGGGAGAGTTTTTTTTCTTTTGCATGAGTTCGTAAATTGAAAACTTTAATTAACCATTCCTTGTTGAAAGGGCCTTGGCAATCTCTTGATAAACTATGACTTTTACAGCATGGACGAACACTTGAACCATAAATATAAACATTGTTTTGAAGTAAAAAACGTAATTTATTTAATGTTGCTTGTGGGGTATCATGTATATAAATGTATCTAGGTTACAATAAATCTATTTTATCTAAATAGACATAGTAACTATTATATTCAAAACTACCTCTTATATGATCATATATTATTAGTATTAAAGTATGTTTGAGTCCCCATGAGGAAAACTCGGTGGGCCACCGGTGGCCCATCAACCATGAAGGCGGGCCACCGGAGGCCCGCCGAGTTTTCCTCATGGGACTGCTTGGTTGTAGCATATTATTTAGTATTGATGTATTCGATTAAGAAATCTATAGGTTAACTAATTTACCCACGTTTCCTACTAAGTTCTATTTTGTAGTTTGAACTCTAAATTTAACGTGTTCCATAGCAAAGAGCAACGACCAATGTATTAGTACTACAATATTATAAAATAATATTTCTTTTCACTTCATAAAAGTGTTTCCAAGTGGATGAGTCTGTTTACTAGCCATTGCGTAATCAAATATTCATGGTTTTGTATTACAGGTGGGGTTTTATTGGAAGTAACGAATGAGATTTTGCTTTAAACTGTAGGTCCCATCTTTACGAAATCTCCATTCAATGGGAGGCAAGGGTGAAAGGGTAAGCCGCCATACTGACTCCAGATAGAACTCCATTCTTATAATCAAACATACGATATAATTAAAGACAAACTTAAAAAAGAAAAATGAAATTAATTTGCTTGGAAACTTTCCACCTTTCTCATTCGACTTAGGAACAAAGTTGAAAACAGTTACTGAATGTTTATCATTTGTAAATCGAATAGACACAGGTCTGAGGTTCCTTAAGTTTTTAAAAATATTATTTGTCATGGAAGCGCTAAGTAGGCTAGGTAGGTATTATTAGTAAATCTATGCCGAAATTCGAGAAAAGCGCAGCGCAGTAGTATTAAAATCAACTTAGTCCAATGGTTCTCACGTGATAAGCGATGGTAATAAGCTGAAAGTTCTAGTGAGCCAGAAACGTGGAGGGTTGTTCATTCTATCAACGTACCAAGCTTAGACGAAATACGTCAATCCGTTCTTACATAATGCGTCAAGATGTGCTTTTGTTAAAGTATCGTTGCCATGGAAACTCAACCTCTGATAAAAAAAATAGCTTACATCACTCACCGGCTCAACTACTATTACTATTCCAAATTAGGTGAAGATCCGTTCAACAGTCAAGGAGAAGTTTGCATACAACGAAATTCAGATTCCGGAATCTCAGTTCACTAACGCTCACTTTTACTCCAATAAGTCTGTTACGCAGAGTGTCTGATAAGTCTGTTAAGGTCTCAGAAACCTTGTTTCAGAAAAAGAAAAACTAATAAATTTCTGCATGTGGTATGTCGATGAATGTTGTCGCGCTCGTTTGCACCTTTCAATGTGCGCGCGTGTTAAAATAGTCTTTAGTATAGAGCAACAATTCTACTCAAAATTTTGTTGTTGTTCTTGTCAGATAGAAATTTATTGCTACCGTTTTAGTCATTATTCACAGTAGAAAATTCTGACAAATTCATAAGGGTAGAACTATAAAACCTGCTATTAACTTCATATGACATTGCATAATAAGGAACGTCGCCAATACATTTTTCCGATAAAGAATAGGGTTTTGAATCTTTCATTATGACGAAACTTTAGAACCTTGAGAAGAAGCTTCTTGCAAAGTTAGGTAATGACAAACATTAATTATTGAAAGCTTTCGCATGCAACAAATATCTAATGAAAGAAAAACTTCTTTCTTTCATAAATTACATTACATATACCCCACCTCATTTTTAAAAAGAAAGAAGTCATCCTTTCGCTGTTGCCTTTCTCTCGAATTTTCTTAAAAGACGACAGGAAAAGATAGAAGAAAAAGATAGACTTAAAACAGAAGCAGAGACAGAGTTCTCAGGTGACGATTTCTGGGAAAGAAAATTCCATCAATAAAAAGAGGAAACAGTGTGGCTGTTGGGGAAATGAAAAGGCTTGGCGAAGTGGAATCACCTGTCGTCGCTTTTGTAGTATTTGGATTGTGTACTACCGCATTCATTAGAGGCATTGGGAGGTTCCGGGCCTGTTCTACATTTTCTCTGCGGTTAAATCTCAAACTCTTTCTTATACGATACAAGCAAACAAACAAGTCGAAACAAGAATTCTTGAGATTGGAAGGGAAAGGAAGATTGAAGTTAGGTTAGAAACAGGAGAAATTCAAAGAAAACCAAAAAGAAAAGTAACGTAATTGATGTTTGTTCGTAAAGTCACGAGCATTGTGAGAACGACATTTAAGAGAGAGAAAAATCACAAAGAAACAAGGTGGGAAAACGGAGATATTTCGTAATTGAAATATGAGTATTTCTGGTCGATTGAATAGAAAAATACAGAAACGTTTGTCCGCTGAAGTCGAAGATTTATGGTTGATTTATAGCTAGAAAGGTAAGTCTGGAATTTCTCAAGTAATGAGGTAAACGTATTTTTCTTTTCCTCAATTTCTGATTCACTGAAATGTTTTCCTTATTTTTTAGCACGCCGAAGAAAGTACTATCGTTTCAACTAAGGTCGAATTTAGGAAGTAGGATCCGCAGCCCGCAAATTTAGATTTCTTTGTAAAATTAATACCATTTACAGCGTAATGTACGTTTCATACACAAGCACATCCAGGACCTCTATCGTAGAACCTTTGGACACACAAACAAAATTCTGCATAAATGCCTGGTTTCAGCTGACATTATGCGTGTTGGAAAGTAAGAATGGATTAAATATAAATATTAAGAAGAATTAATAAACCCAGAAGGAGCGAGAGTACACAGATACTTCCAAATCTCATTGTATCAATGAAAGAAATTAAAATCGAGAAATCATACCGAGTAATTACTGGGTAATCATTTTTTTTAAAAATCAGTCCCTCATGTGAGATTTTGACATCTGATGTTTTAGAGAAACGTGATCAGATGCATTACACGAGAAATCAAAGACAAATTTAATCATGATGCCTAGGGTTTCATTTCATTTTTCTATAGATGCTATAAGAAAGCTTATTAGAGCCATGTTCTTTCTTTACATAACTGTATCTTTACTTTTAGAGGCTTTGCATTTTAAAATTCCCGCAGTAACTGTAAAAATATGAACCCGTGGTCGCAATATCGTTTAAATATGAAACTCTTCATGGCGGAAATGCAAATTATGGCTGATTTTCAAGGAAATTTAATAAGCTTTAGTTCTGTAAGTATAACCGTTTACTACTACTAATATATTTTTGATGTAGGATGCCTCATGTACGGAATGCATTCCGTATAAATTATGACTGTTAATTCATATCATGAACTTTGCAGCTATAGATAACCAATAGCTTTAGCGCTATGCTTTTCTGCTAAGAATACAGTGTAATGGAGTAGCTCTTCCTGTGGATACTATTGGTAATATGGATGCATATTCCCTGGTATAGTGAATTCTATGGTGCTGAAAGTTTATAACAAATACCATTCGACAATTTGTGATAGACTTCATCAGCTGTTTCAAGAATATAGTTTGCCCTATGTATAGAATCTAAAGAAGTATATGTCTAGTAATGACAAGAATGTAGAGGGTTTCTCCATGTACAAATTGGATCTACCACAAATATTTCTGTGAGTGTTCTATGTGTCATAATCTGAATCGTCGTATGTGAACCGTAATGTTTCAACTAAATATGCAAATTAGTCATATCCGAGTTACTATGAAGTTACTAATATAAGTTAACCTAACTGAGTAGTTACTAGTGTTAACCTAATCTAACCTACTAAACTTTACCGAATCTAGTACTAATAAATACTACTTTGGGTTGGAACGTGAAAGATACTCCGGTACAATATTTTCTTTACACAGCTATACTGACGAAGCACTAAACTAGTACAGTTCTTAATCTTCTTCGCGTAAGTTCTTTGAAGTCAAGATAACACACATAAATATGTTTCCTAATAACACTAGGTGCTACACGAGATGGTGAATATTTAGCCGTGCGAATTTTTAGGGAAATAAATCATACATGGTGGTTTGTAATTACATTCAGTAGAGTGGTTCAGCGGAATCTACACCGAAAAAAAATTTACCTGGATCGCTTCGTGATATGAGACGCGATTTGGATTAACACTATGCCGGGTGATGGGTTGCACTCAATAGGCCTGTAGCATGGTCTGTGTGATTGCCTGATTTCGTCCCCTAGCGACCTCTGGTTATGAGCGCCCCTTAAAAGGGGATCGTTTACTCCCAACGGTGCAACAAGAGAGATCGTTTTGTGTAATGCATTTGTGGTTGCAGGTAATACGATACATGTCGTAATTTTCTAACGAAGGAGTGTTGAATTGTGTTGTGAAAGCAATGGTGACCATTTATCACATACCCTGTAATATTAGATAACCCAGCTCAATAAAATACTCTGTAACATAACGGTGGTCTATGTCTGTCCTGACGGTTCATATGTGACTTTTCGATTTTTCAAGTCTAGATGTCGCTGAACCACTTTGTTGTACACACTAACGTATCACCCTGTATAGTCTTATCGAATATACCTTTTTACAGTCTTCTTGCGAAGATATAAGGAGTTTCAGACACTCCCGACACAACGTAAAATTCGCTGTACCTTTGTTGGTGCGTAATTTCGTAGTACGAGTCGAACCGCAAAATGAGTATTTTCCCCCCAAAAATTAATTTTCGTGTTTTTTAAAAATCATTTTGTTTTGTTTAGTGATGATTGTGACATACATATGATGCAATAATATGCTCTACAGTGTTATTACTGTCACTGCGTAAAGTATAATTTCACTACCGGTGCACACAACATAGGCCTAATAATTTTTCATATTCCCCAAAATATTGACTTTTGTTTACTAGAAAGTACAAATTTACACAACACTGACATTTGTTTCCAATAGGAAAAGTTGCAATGAAAAATTGAACTGTGCAGAGATTGAACAAAAGTTTTCAATGAACTTGCCGTAGCGTCTTTAGACTGGAACATTCATTTGCAGGAATGATGTAAAAATAACTTTCATCTTTAGACGGTACTGCATTCATATGCAGTAGCGTCTTAAGACGGGTTGCGTACTAATCATTCCTAACCTCGGCTGGTAACCTTTTCTTAATGAGTTCACCCCTTTGTATAGATCTCGTATGTTATTTGTCTTGCCGTTTTCCTTTATCTCCTGAATCTACTGCGACAGATATTCCCGCTTTTTGTTTCTGAAACCGCGTGTGGCGTTTCGTTTCGCGTTACTGTAGTGGTTGGTATTTGCTTCTCTTTTATTACTGAGCCATCGTTGCCTTGCTTGTTTTCGTTCCTCATGAAGCTTAAGGCATTCTTCATCAAACCAAGGCTTATTTTTCTGTTCTTTTTCCTCACCTATACGTTTCTTCGCTACGCTCTTGACTGTTTCACGAATTGCCTCCCACATCTTACTTACATCAATTTCATTATTAATTTCATCATTATTATTACTCCAGTCGGCTAAGATTACGAACCTATTTGAGAGTTTGAGTTGGTAATCTGCTTTTATGCTCGGATTATTTAATCGTTTAACTTCGAATTTCAGTTGTTTTGACCCCTTGCTTTCTCTGTTCGCGATGCATAACTTTTCCCTTACTTTTGTGATCACTAATTGATGGTCGGTGTCACCTCCCTCTCCTCTGTACGACCTAACGTCCATTATGTTTTCGTCTATCCACTAATACGTGATCTATCTGGTTGAGAGTTTTGCCGTCCGGAAATACCCATGTGTATTTGTGTATGTCTTTGTGTTCAAAGTACGTGCTCTTTAACAGTAGGTTTCTCGAAATCGCGAAAGTTATCAGTCTTTCTCCATTGTTGTTGGTCTTTTCGTGAAGGCTGTATATGAATATAGTAGGTCTATATTTTTCATCCCTCCCTACCGTTGCGTTGAAATCACCCAACACAATTTTCCAGTTATACTTCGGCATTCGGTCAAATAACATTTCTTGCTGATCGTAGAATATATCTTTGTCGTTGTCATTAGCCACCTTGGTCGGAGCATAGACATTTAGTAAAAGCATGTGGCCCCATCGAGTACGTATCTTAACGTACGATAGTCTTTCGTTTACGAACTCAATATTCTGAACCGCCTGAACGATACTGTTCTTAATGAGGAATCCTGTACCGAAATCGTAAGACTGTGCTCCCATATAGTAGAAAGTGTACTTGCCCTGTCGGATGCTATCTTGGCCCTCCCACCGAACTTCTTGTATCGTTAATATGTCTAGCTCGTACTTCTCGGTCTCGCGTATCGCTTCCTGAGGAGCGTTTGGTATAACATTCCACGTTCCTATCCTAAGGTCTTTCTTAATCCTGTTCTTGGAGTCCCCTGAAGCAGTCCCCGCCGGGAAATCCGAATGAGGAACTAGTTAACCTTCGGAATATTTTACCCCAGGAGAATCCATGAACTAATTGTTACTATTTCTTGACATGTTTTAGCGGTATAGAGTTCTCACCTCTACGACCTTGCAGTAAAGGCGGACATTCAAGATGTCGTCCTCTGCCCACCTCTGAGCCTTGCCGATGTATTCATCTTCACCCTCAGTTTGGTAATGGTGAAGCTGCTTCCCTTTACCATTATATTTTTGTTCGGGGTTATCTTTCCCTAGCCTTTGTAGATCTCTCTACTAACTGCAAGGCAGATCCGCCCCGGAATATTTCCGGTACCCACCATATCTGGTCGGTAATTCTCCTATCCGCCACCTGGGGAGGCGCCTGGTGGGGGATCAGTAACTCCAACCCGGACGGTTTGGTATAAGAAAGAAAATTCAGGAAATTGCATTAAATATTATTTTAATTGCAAATAACGTAAGAATAACAAAAGACTTTGATTCGTGTTTGTTTGTGGTAATAGAAACATAACTTTTATCTCGAACGATATGTTACTTTATTACATATTATAAAGCGTATTATGTAATGGTGTAGTACTCGTAATAACAGGCTAACAGAATAAAAATAAAATGATTGAGCTTCCAGAATTTCTTCCTTGTACGCCTCAACGAGAAATAATAATAAAAAATGTTTTAATCGCAATTTTACGTTACCTTATTTTTTTTTAATTTTAAGAAGGGAATTAATTAACAAGGTTTATCTTTCAGCAGGAGAAAGATTAAGATAGAGTTTGTATTTAGAAGAACGAAACAAACTTTTAAATTCTAAATTGTTTACTTTTTAAGAGCCTTTTTTTTTTTAAAAAAAAACGGTGTTCATGATGTTGGCAGTAATTTACTTATGCACTTGGCTTACAAATGCGTTAAATGTTGCAAATGTTTTAAATAAAATGGTAACTACGTACTTGTGGAAAGTGTTAGTTTTACAACAACAAAAGCATGGCGTTTGTGAATGTGAGCTGGTGCATGAAGGTATTACGATCTCCCTTAAGTTTTGCTCTCTTGTGCTTTTGTCTGTGCATGGCGAAAAGCTCACCCATGAGTAAACATTTTGCTTGTAAAGCTTCCAAACTTGCACCTTTGCATTCTGAAGGTTTCTCAAACAGATTGAAATCTGAGCTGTGGCGTGTTTCACGTAAAACTATTTGTTTATCACGCGTTGCGAAGAAAAATGTCTTTTTACAGAAATCTCCCCTTCATTTTGTTATTTCATCCCCTTCCATCGGGTACTACTTCATTTAATCCAATCATGAGGCAGTGCTTTTCCTAAAACAAAATATAGTTTTCTTTTTAAACTAAAACTTTTCAAGGAAATCAAAATACTCAAGAGGAAAAACTGATTAAATGGGAAAGTGCCTCTGCTGCCGTCTGCTTAACAGTCCAAAATTGTCCTGTTAAAATGTATTTACAAGGTAAATTACGATAGATGTATTAAAGCACATAAAAATAAAGTGTTTTTCATACATTCGTATGTTTTCAATTTAATAACAGTCGTTTTGAGTAACTAAGGAACTCACAATTTGGTTTACGGAACTCACAATTTCATCGTCGCAGTAACAAACTTTCACCGTTAGATTCTATCCTCGGCAATATCAATCCAATTTCCAACTTGAACATCTACCTCTCGAATATCGTTTCTAATATTGTCATCCCAATGACGTCTCGGTCTTCGCAACGGTCTGTTTCCCGTAGTCGAACCAAGCACGATGGAATATAATTTTCGTTTTCCCGCTATTCGAGCTACATACATACCTTGCCCACCTTAACCTTTGTGATTTAATTATTCTTATAATGTCAAGTGAATCATACAATCCCTAGAGTTCTTCATTATGCAGTCTCCTCCATTCTCCGGTCAGCTCTTCTTGTTTCGGCCCGTATGCCTTTCTTATAGTCGAGTTTTCCTGAATTTTATTAACCGGAACCAGTTTCATATCAAAATACATGATAAAGTTCATAATATTTCTTATACATGTCCAGTACACCATGAATTCTGTTAATAGTGATTGAAATACTGTTAAAATGCGCATTATCATTATTAATATCATTAATTTATCAACAGTAGTGATTTTGTAGGAAATTTGAGAGAAACAATTTCATTCACCAATGTTTAGTTCCGAAGGTGATGTCTGCCAAGTTCAAACAAATTCCTTTTCTCCTTAGAGTTTGAGCACGGAAAAGTTATGATATCGTATTATTACAGAAGACTACACTTCCACTGTAGTATTCAAATATATGTTTACGTATAACAAACAAAGAAGCCAACAAATTTCTTTCCAGGCGATGTCTGACAAGTTTCAAACAATTCCATTTCTCCCGTTATTTTGAGGTATGACAAAAAGTTATGCATTATTACGGAAGACTACATTCCAGCATCTGTATAATTAGTATTCAAATGCATGTTCAAGCACAACACACTTAAGTGTTCCTATGGAAAGTCAACAAAGTGCTAAATGGAAGGTTTGAACGCGACAGTAACACTACTCTCTCAACAAAGAAACAGACAATGGAACAGAAAAATGAAAGCTCCAATTTTGAAAACTTGTGTTTAAAATATATATAATAGGAGTCTCTTTCTCAATGATGATTGAAATAAGCTATAAAAACTTGATCTTTGTAACTTTATGTATACTTTTCTTAGTTTGTCTGAAGAGTGATATGTAGCACTCAACCCTCTTCAATTTTAATGGAAAATTCGTATAAAAGATCTAATTTAACCACGGTTGTGTTATTGTAAAACAACACACTAACCTTGTAAACTTAAGTTCCTTGGCTCCATTTTGGCATATTTAGATATTTGGTAGCTGCATTTTTTTTTATATTTTTAGTATTTTGTGGGACCAACTACTATCCTTATCCGTTCACGTTTTCATACTCTTTCTCATGTTTTTCAGCATTTTTTCATCTGGCATATTTTCATGATAGTTTAATTTTGCTACGTGACCTGGAGATAGAGAACTTATTTGTTACTGAAGGTCGGACCACTCACCACTGTTGCGCTTAGCCCAGAGAGGTTAACAATTGCAAAGCAAGAAGTAGAGGGTCCAGAAATAATAGTAGATGAACGATACTGGTTTAACTTACGAACGGTTCATGTATCTTCCCTAACATACCAGATACCCAAGAATTTCTCTGTTGGATAGAGTTGGACCACTTTAAACCCTTTAATTTACGAAACCTTTTAATTTACCCTAGAAAACGAAACAAAGGAAGGATTTTATCTTTAAACGAGAACAAGACTATTTATTTAGCCTAAAACATCACAACAAGCAATAAAAGGCAGTTATAAAGAAGCATACGATGAGAAACAAAACTATTTTATTCCTCGTAGAAAAACGGTAAACGAAAGAATTAAGTTTATTCTAGAACACAACGAACCATAGAATTAAATCAATTTACCATAGAAAAATGCAATTAACAAATAAAATTTGTAATATTCTGCACCACAATTAGTTTATTGTAGGAGACATAAACAAACAAACAAAAAAGTAATATTAATTTAGTTAATTCTAAAATAAAACCATAACAAAATAATTGAATAAACGCTGTATTGTTAAAAGATTCGAAACAATTAATTTTGTTAATTATTGAGGAAAGCAATAAATATAAGACTGTGTTTAATTACTACTGCAGAGAGAGAACTTACTGGGCAAAAATTATTGTTGTTGGAGAAAAGGACACTGCTTATTTCAATGTAAATACTAACATTGCTTGGTAGAGAGGATGAAGAAAAGCTGCATCTCAGTAATGCTGACTAAGTAAATAATACATAAACTGGCATCTATCTTCAAATTAATAAATCAATATTCATTTTTTTAGATGGTTCTTTAGAGCCCGTAGGATCCATTCGACGACAAACACTAATTCGTTAGATTGCGGAGAGGTGTCAGACGAATGCAAATAAACACTTATCACGTCTTACATTATATGGGTTAATACTTTCACTCACTTGCTTCCTGAATTAATTTAGTTATTAGACGAGAAACTAAAACTCAACTGGTTAAAGACACTAGGTTTTATTAAATTAAAGATATTAAAGTCAGATTATTTCCTAAAATACAATTTTCTTTATCACCAATCTGTAAAAACAAACTTTTTATGGTACAGGGCTATTGTAAATGATCTTCCCGATTTCAAAGTTTACTAATTCAAAGCGACAGTTGCTTTTCGCAAAATTTCATATACCTCCTTTACAACAACGTCATAAACCTCATATAGAAGGCATGGGCTCAAAAAGCCCGAAACTTCTAAATGAAACCGTCATGATATCCCTCCCTCCCCTCCCCCTGTAACTTGCGTTAAATGAAAGAAAAACTCAAAAAGTTTTAGTTATTGGCAGCTGTGATGTTTAGTTACGCATTCCGCCGCTAGAGCGACAGTAAATCAAGACGGCCGAAAACGAAGACAGGAGAGCATTTTGTGTTCTCGAATTTTGATTTCCTCTTGCACCCACTTTGATTTTGATACACCCACTTTCTCTAAATTGTCTGTACCGATTCCGTATTGAGTGCCCGCTTTGTGGATCTAGCCCGAACTTCGTCCTAAAATTTCGTTGAACACTAACTACAGACTTTTTAAAGTGTTATAAAAAAGTTAAAGAAATTCGAGAACACAAGATGATCTCCTGTCTTCGTTTTCGGCCATCTTGATTCATTGTCGTCCTAGCGCTGGAATGCGTAGCTAAACATTACAGTTGGCAGCCGCTAAAACTTTTTGAGTTTTTCTTTCATTTAACGCAAATTGCATGTCATTGTAAATCAATAAACGTGAGATATTAAACTTTGAAATCGGGAAGATCATTTACAATAGCCCTGTATTTATCACGAATAAACAAGGTACCTTAAAAAACAACAACAACGAAACACCGATTGATCTTTTGTTCCCAATTTTCTATACGACGTTAGTGGACGCGTTTTCTTTTATTGTTTGCCTTCTAGGAAAAGAAAAGAAAACGGACAAAGCTAAAAGAGAAAGACTGGCCTTTTCTCTGTATGTTTCTGTCGCTACAGATTAAAACACTTTCTCTAGCAAATAGCTCCATAGGTGATGCTGAGATGCGAGGAGAGAATCGTTATATGATCTGATGCAATCACTTTCAACCTGAATGGCTTGTCGACGGGGGAAAAAGAAAAAAAAGAAGAAAGAATAGTGGAGGAAGGATTGAATCGGGAGAAGGGGGAGGCCGGAGGAGAAAAATTGTGCTGACTTTTTCTTTGCCTGGAAAAATCGAGTGTTAGAGAGAAGCCTCGATCGATGATCGTAACAATGGTCTCTCCCTTCCTCTCTCTCTCTTTCTCTCTCTGTGTGTGTGTCTACTGTATTGAGAAGATGCGCCTGTTGTGTGGCAGCTGACTGCTAGATGCAATACCAGAGGCTCTACTACTAGCAGTAGCAACGAGATGCTGCTGTTGTTGCTTGCTTGCTGTCTTCTGGCTTTCTTGGAAGCGAGATAATGACTGCGACAAACCGTATTGTTAAAATACGTCCTTAGGCAATAGAAAAGGCGTAGGTAGCAGACGCAGGGGAAGAAAGGGGTAGCTTTCAATTTTAGTGGCAAAAAAAGCTTTAAACAAGACTTATGTGCTGGGTGTATGTCAGAGAAACAGTGGTTCTGTTTCTTTTATTTTTTTAAAAAAATCTCCGCCCCGTACTCATGCTTCCTTGTCAAGAAATTCGTGAAAGATCTTTTCTTTATTTTTTCGTGATCTTCAATTGAAATAAAAAGGGAAAATCTCAAATTAAACATAGTGTCAATAGCTGAAGAAGAATGAGTGAAAGTTATAGTAATGATTGCTTTCTCTATTAACTGGAAATCATACGATGAGGAAATTCATGAAAGATACATTAAATAATTTCAGTCATTGGTTTTTGTGCAAACATTGCAACATTGGTACATTTTAAATATTTACATCACGAAGAGAGTGACATTGAATCAACAGTGATGTCTATGAAGCAATGACAGTTCATGGTTTAAAGTGTTATCAAGAATTGATAGTCTGAAATTCTTGGTATCGAACTCTTTCAATGTCTTCATTTATCTTTTATAATATGTCTTTATAAAGCAGGCTAAGAAGCAGTATTACAATATTTTTTTATGCTAAAGTTATGGCTTTCTCTTTCTACTGTAAGTTTTTTAGGTAGATTTCGAAGAAAATATACCTATTGAGATCGGTACGATATGAAAGTGTATATTTATATATATATATATATTAACACGCTAGCGGCCATAATTTTGAAGATATTAGAACCAAATTTTTATATGTTGTTTCTAGGCTTAATAGCTCGGTTAAGTTCGTTAATGAGCAAAATCGGTCGCCATCTTGGATCCAAAATGGCCGCCGAACCCATTGTTGTATAGAATACACAGCCTAAACCGCTGGGGCTATTGAAATCAAATTTGGCATAAAGGTACAACATCACTTTTTATTATGAAAATGTTACCTAATGAGTTCAAAGACGTCATCTTGGATCCAAAATGGCGGACCTAAAAATCCATTTTCCACACCGTTTGAGCTAGAGATACGAAATTTGGCATAAAGGTGCATTATGACGAGTAGCTTAGGGAAATATCACAACATTTGGGAAAAGTCGCCATCTTGGATCCAAAATGACCGCCCAAAATCCCATTTTGCACACCGTTTGAGCTGGATAAATGAAATTTTACTTGAAGTTGTACTATCACAAGTAGGTCACGACAAAATAAGAAAACTTTCAAAAAGTCGTCAACTTGGATCCAAAATGGCCGCCCCAAAAATCCAATTTCCAAATCATTGAAGGTAGAGAAACGAAATTTTCAATGAAGGTGTATGACCAAGAGTAGGTTACAATAAATGGGGCAAATCTTCCCTTTGGGGGCGCAGCCAACCGTGGGAGGGTGAAGATGTACTCCGTGGTGGTGTAGTGCTGCAGCGAGATTTTGGTGAAGATAAAGGAGGCGCATCCTCTCAAAAGCACTGAAGTTGGGGGGCGAGCCCCGGCTCCCAGCGAAACTTCGAAATCTACCTCAGCCTGTAGGCCTACCGAAAGGGATTTTTTTTTATTATTCCTGTGTAATTTACCTTTGCTATCAGAACTGGGGAAATGATAGGTTAGTATATACTTCAGGCAACCATAAACGATAATTGTAATGGGAAAAGTCTGAAAGTGCCATAATATTAAATATCCGTTTTCTATTATATTCAATGGGAAACATTCACCATGCAATTGACAATGTCGTAGGAAGTGTTGACCGTTTTGTTGTTGAATTTTATTTATGACTTTTAGACATCTCTGTCTCAGGTCGCGATAGGATAGGGGAGATGATGCAGCAAGGTAGTAGGTCAGGGCCTAGGGATTAATGGTATCGTCCCAGCATTATCCTGGTGTGACTCAGGCAAAATCCTGAAAAGAATCTAGGTCAGAATAACCGGCTGCTGTGGCCGATCCAAGGACCTTTCGAATGAGAAGTAAATGTTCTACCAACTGAGTTATGACCGCTTGTTAATTCTGGAAAAACCTCAGAAAATACAGATGTGTTCAAATTATTTGACTAACTTCAGAAAATATCATAATTTCATTTCTGTATCTAACTACGAAGGCGTATAACGTCCAATAATACGGTCAGACTACTAATATTTTATCCTGCACTTGTGTACATTACAACTAGAATATTTGTATCACTCTTGAACTGCACATTGTAGCATTGGAGGGGAGTTCTCCAGATCGTGCTTGAGTTATATAATAGCTATTGTGTTTCTTGCGCCAACAAGTTAGCAATGTAACTTGCTGTTCTTTACAGTTGTATGATAATATGATATTCATAATACTAAACACTTGCTCATTTCGAAGTGATTTTAACGTGTTTTTTTGTATATTTATCTTTAAAGCTCTATAATTTCGACGTAATGCGAAAAACCAGAGAGACTTTTCCCGCGTAAAGCTGAAGTTGTGAAAGTTCTTTTGGAGGAAGGAAGTTAACACAAAGACATTGTAGAGCGATGTACGGTATGTAAAAATGTAGACGAAGAATCGGTGTTGCGATGAGAGAGAAACATCAAAGCAGGAAAACAGAGTTGGAAGGAGTGGCTGAAAATGCCAGCTGTCCTGCAATAAACTTTTAAAAAACTCAAAACTTTGGCTCTGAAGAACAGAAAAGCAACTTTTAAAGACTGGCATAAATACGACTGGTTATAGGGCAGGAATTTCTCCAGGAAATGTTACAGGAACTCTTTGTTTAGGGGTAAAAGAGTCACACTGCCCAAGGAAGAAATGACAACATACTCTACATGGTCTCGAATACTCTATGTAAAGAAGCGTCTTCAGTGGGCACAAGAACTAAAACACTAGCCTTCTAATGAATGCAAGAAAATATGTTACACTATATCTTATGAATGTTAACGATTATGTTTGACGTTAACCTGGGCAGATGTTCAAGTTGCAATGTGTAACATCATCTGATGTTAGTCATGGGATGCAATGTATGTCTTCGGACCCAGTAACCTTTATATAGTAGGGGAAATAATGCAGCAAGACATACACTAAACGTTCTTCAAAAATCAAAAGCAATTAGTCCCACAGATTGTACCCTCATTTGGTGACGACTCATTCTCCTTATGCGTGTTGTAGCGCCCTCTCATCAAGCTAACAGTGTCAAAAATCATTTATTGATGTTGAAAAGCATATGTGACATGTAATAAAATGAGCAAGGAATTCAATAACAGTATATAGAATTAATTTAAAAACATATTCCGATGCAATTTTGTACAAACAATAAAATTTAAGGAAAATGAATTCTGAGTCTTGAACACATCTGTAGTGTCACTGATCAGTGTCAGCGTAGATTTTCATTACAAATAAAAGTACAAGTTAACGAAGAGCGTTTTAAATCTTCTTCAGTGTCAATTTCTTGCTATGGTTTGAAGTTGATTTCACCGTATATAACATATTCAGTAAACTGACCATTAAAATATATGCCTGAACCATGCCAAAAAATAAATAAAAATAAAATATAAATAAAAGAAATAATTAAACATTCTAATTTCTGGTTGTTTTTCTTGTTAATTATTCATCCTTTTTCTTTTAGGAAGTAGATCACGTAGTAACAGGGAAATAAAATGGATAGTAAAGCAGAAAATACAATTTGAGGGGGGGGGGGAAACGAAGAAGAAGAGCATTGATCTTTTCAGGCAAAGAAAGGAAAGAATATACACACCTGCACAAATATTATTAACCAATACGAACATAAAAACATGTTTTCCAAAACCACCTGAACAAACGAACATATCTTGATCTTCAGCTCACTGACTATAAAAACATTCTCAGATATAAAAGTATTCTTCAAATTATGTTTTAAAATCTCTGGATAATCAAACAAATCTGTTTTTTTTCTGTGAGAAACATTTCTCTTAAAGAATCTTTCTTTCAAAACGAACAAATGAAATATGTCTTAGTGTCCTCGGTGTTTTTTATTAAGCCAAATTATTCATGCAATTATAATAAATTACTCTACTTAAACCGATATTTTTTCTCTTTGAGTACTTTTCGGTGAGGTATAAAATTTTTGAAATATAAGCAGTAAAAGGATCAAACTCATAATGAGGTAGGAAATCCTGAACTTTGAGCAAAATCCTTCTTATAACAAAGCAAGATTGAAAAGTGACTCATCTTGTCCCATTCCCTACCAAAATTCGGTCTGTAATTTAGCTCCCGTTGAGGCGAGATAGAATGGTCGCAAGTGGCATCACATATTGTACTGTGAACACATAATCTACTCTGCGCAGGACTCAAACCCATCCGTAGTTTGGTTCCAACCGTTAATTGTAAGTCTCAGCTTAATAATCAACACGCTCGATTAGATGTAAAACTCTCTACTCAGATTAAAACCAAATCACTTGAACTTATAACAAAAAATACATGTACGCAAGTATTAATGATTTTCACATGTTTTGTCAGACAAGAACACTAAGCTAGTTCTTAAAATATTTTCCATACTCCACAATATTTTGCTAGAATGTTAGGAAAATTATATTACATGCAGTTGGTCCAATTTTGAAATACTCTTTCCGTCAGAACACTGTGTATGATCAACCACTATCACAAAGTTTATGGCTAAAGGCAGGACGATAACTCGATAGATAATGAGTAAGAATTGCTTTCTTCATATATCTATAGTACAAATTATAATTTCTGCATAGTCAGTGATGTTCATGTTTAAATTTGTGTCTAAATGCAATACTTTATTTACTCTTTATTATTAAATATAGTATTTGGTCTATCGGTTGAAATCGAAAGTGTTTAATCCACACCAAATCACGTGTGAGTATTCAAGGAACGTGATTAGTTTCCGATTTTACTTTGAATTTTATTCGTGTGGATGATTTTTTTTGTAAAATAGGCAAAATTATATGGATTTTACAAAAAAAAAAAAAAATCTTAATTTCACAGGGTCCAGACCCCCTAAATGTGTCCTTGGCGAGGAGTGCTGGGGTGTGGAAGGTGTCGCTACAACTCGGCTGTGTTTCATTCTAGTACAAAAGTGAAGAAGAAGTGACTTCTGTTGATTGAATCATAAGAAATACACTTTTTGTACACTTCAACCAATATTCCAGCCCCTCGTATTGATATTCCTCTGGCAGGAATGACGAAATACCTCGAAAACGTCTGAGTCAGATTGATTTCAGCGTTACAAAGAATAACCCAGGTCGCACCGCCTCTATAACTATCATAGTAGGCATCCACATTATTCACTATTACATCACAGACAACATATCAACTTATCTATAAGCACCCAGGTTGGTCGCTGTCTTCGTATAAACACTGGGAAGGGGTCAAAGGTTTGAGTACCGTTTAGGGCGACTGTTCTGACGGAGGGTTTTCAGGGTTTCCATAAGTCCTACCACGTGAATGCCGGAATAAAAACTACAATTTAGTCCTTGACCGCTATCTTTCCCCGTGTTTTCTTCCATGACGTTTAGAAATGACAGCTTGTAGACTTATGGCATAATATAGGTGAAACGTTTCAGTAATGCATATAGGAATTTCTATATCTTTTGTCCGCTGTATAGTTTTAGGTACACTATATACTGTATTATGTCTCAGTTTTCAATCAATTCATCTCCCGTAGATATACCTGTAAAGCAAATGGATGAGTAAATAAATATGTCGTTATAAATGTAACTGTTTATAGTTGTAAAATATGTAGGACCTACTTGCACTGAAGTGTGTGCAAATAAGAAGTCATATACTGTCTTCTCCAATACTTTTCTTCTTGTTTCTATTCGCAATTTTAAAACAATGTACATAAGTATTCATATGTGCCGTGTGAAATATAGGAAACCGTAACTTCACTGTAGTGAGCAATAATCGAACCTGGAATAATCAGTGATAAACATAAATGAGATACTTCCTGCATGACAGCTGGTTGGGTGCATAACGACAGCAATTCGACGTAAATCAAGCGGAAATATATATAGAGAGACGTCTATATAACTCCCGTTCTCCTTGTCTTTATGACGTAATACCATTTTGGAATCTCACTCACAGAGTGAAATGCTTCTACTTAAGGCTTTGCTGATATGGTGTAAAACAGGTCTTGTAAAAGGCGGCTGCAGTAACCTTCGAAGCGAAAGGGAGGACTTTATTACATTCGTCTCCGCAACCCAAATAATCTCTTCACTCTAATTACGGCTTTGTCGCGATATTTCGCCAGTCAGCTTTAATTAATCACAGGGAAATTGTGCCCTCTCTTTTCCCCCTTTTTTTCCTGTGCTTCTTCTCTCTCTCTTCTTTCGTGTCCTTTATCTTTCTTCTCTTGTATGTTGAAGTTTCCTCCTGTCTCTCAGAGCTTTTGCGTTAAATCAAGCTTTCGTGAAATGGCCAATGCTAGACAATTTTCTCTCCTTTTGGGATAGTGACTTGTAATGCTCTAAAACAAAACTTCTTGCCTGAGGGATTTTCGTCGTTAAAGGTTGAGAAATGAAAGGAGAATACAATAGGGAAATTTTCTTATTTTTCCAGTGATTACAGCAATTTGTTTGAAATAAAATGATGTAAAATTTCCCTTTTTCACAATTCTTTTTTCTCTTAATTTTTGTCTTCTCGAGAAAAAGGAAAAAAATTCCGTCAGAGGATCGTTTTACTCAAGGGAGAAAATGCTGATGATTAGAACTGAGCGAAATTTCTGTTGTTGATGTGAGCTTATGAGTAATTATAATATGAATCTAATTATAGGGTATCCATCATCATTGAACACCAAAATAGTTAGTTTAACTTAGGATTTAATTTGAGTAAATTCAAACGGGGTGATGTGATTCTAAGAACGGTACAGCTTCTGGTAAAATGGACTCCGAACCACCGCCGTTCAATGTACCGTCACGGGACTTGAACCCATGTCCGTGTGAATAGGAAGCAGGCGTGCTAGCCCCTTGGACAACCGGAATTTCACTCCCCCCCCCACACAAAGATATAAAGACTATATTTAGCTTTAAACTGATTACCTTTAACACGGTTAAAGTAGTATAAATTTTCACAACATAATAATTAAAAGTGGAAGCCATTATTATATACAAGACTACCATCTTTTAAACAGTATTGCAAGGTCAGCATAAAGTTGATTTTCTTTAACTAAAGTTATATCTCAATTAGTCTAAAATATACGAAATCCGCTAGTTCATCGTCGCAATAACAAACGTTTTCCATTGCATTCTATCCTGGGCAAGATCAAGCTAGTTTATCACTAACATCAAAGATGCCTTCTACTATTGTTTCATAAACAATGTCTCGGTCTTCTCAATTGCCTATTTTCCTTCAACTTCCCAATCACCATGGAATTTTATCTTCGGTTTCCCCCCTTCCCCCATCCGAGATACACGACTTGCTACTCATTTTAGTAATCATGATTTCATTATTCTTACTATATCAAGTCAATCGCACAGTCTGTTGAGTTCTTTAGTATGCAGTCTTCTCTATTCTCCAGTCCTTTTTTGGCCTGTATATCTTTCTCAAGACTCCCAATTTCTGTTCTATTACAATAACCTTGAGGCGAGAAAAATAAAAAAATGACTTCACACATTGTAATTGTTTTCACCTGTGGTAGCCCGAGGCATAGAAGAAGAAAAAACAAGTCACGAGTATGATACTATGTGAGATTTGCTCCCAATCGTCACTCCAGTCGATAGAATGACGAGTGGGGAGTATAAACCTCGCAAAGCATGATGGTTGTGATTTGTTTTTTCTTCTTCCGATCAATATAGCACCTGAATCGAAATAGCCCCAAGCTACCATATAATATTGGAATTGAAGATAAAAAGAGATTCTTGATTTGTAATATTCTTCTGCAACTCACATAGTATCACATACAATCGACAGTATTCAAATTACATTGTTGTTCTTAGCCTTTTTTGATCAACATGCAGATATACCTTAAATATATTGTGTTCGTTTTCAAACCTTCACTCATATATACTTTGTTTGGAGTTTTTATTGTGATAGATAACAAAATACATTGATAAAAATGAAAGGAAAAAAAATTGGAAGCAACACCATTCGTTACAAATAATTAAAATAATACTTCAACCTGTTGTAATTTTTTTTTTTTGCGATCTTTCCTCTCTACCAACAAAAAGGAGATAAATATATATATAAAAAAAAAACATACAAACTACAAAAATTGTTTGAAAACGTATTCCACTCATGTATAAATAAATAAAACAGAAGTAATGTAAACATGCCAGATTTATGCAACTAACCATTGAATAAATAAATGCCTTTTGTTTAGATGTGTCATTCATTCACTTAGGAGTTGTTTTTCGATTTTGTCCTGTATTTAATAGTGGAAGAAGACTTACCTTCCAATATATGTTAAAAGCTTGCCTATTGATATTTCAAGCAATTGTTACTGATCCATAATGTTTTATTCTTGAGATGAAATGTTTCTATTAAATTTTCGTATAAAAATAAATATAAATAATATTTAATATTTGAGTTTCTGAAATATTCCCTTACGAACCTATTAAAACATAGAAGCTATGGGAAATACATAACAGAGAGTTGCAAACTGTGAATATTACATGATGTTAAACTTTGAAAATGAATATTTTAAACATTTTAACGCGTAATATATTTTTTTTACATTTTGCAACACTGTTCTGTCTTTCACATATGACGTTTTTCATCACTAGAGAATACCAAATATCCAATAAATAAAGGGTGTTTAAAAAGCCTCCTTCCATTTCAATAAACGAATCAAAATATGAGAAAAAATATGACTCTAGTTTTCATAAAAGTAAAGTTTTTGTTTCATTTTATAGGTAAAATTAAGTTAAAAACTTTCCTAATTGATTTTTTTCGAAAGATGTTCTGTTAATATAACTTGTTACACTACTGGACAATTTTGTTTAGCAAGGCAAGCTTAAGAAGTCTGGAATTCCTTATTGATTAAGTCTATAGAACATAGTTCACTTTTTAATGTCCATGTGAATTAGGCATTATAAAACATAACTCACTTTATCAGAAACAAACACATTTAGGTGTTTGCAAGCTAATTTTGAACAATAGCAGAAGTGTATGCGCTATTAGAGATCTCTATATATCCAGAATGTTATAATCTCTTATCCTCTGTTTGGTGATTGAAAATATATTAACATTAGTTTTCGTAACAAAACTGTATATCCCGTACTAAAAAAAAATGGCATGGTACTTTACACCAAATCAACAGTTCGTAAAAAATAACCCAGAACAAAACATGTATAATATGTTAATATGACTGTAGATGAGTAGATTTCGATGTGCTTATCCAGCTTTCGAAACATTGCCTCCAGCGTTTCTGTGTTGTAGGTAAAACTTTCAACCGGATTTCTGAGGATTTCAATCAATATTTTTCCAAATTCGATTTCTAGCCTCCTAATTCTTTTTGCTGTAATTATATACGCTTTGTATTCAATAAAACTATACGGGAAAATCCCAGTAACTCGTCGTACTGACTGGGGTTTTCCTCAGTCATACCGGGCTAATGATGTGATGGTGCCTTCACACTAAGCCCAAGCCGACTTTCTCCCACATCCATGGTTGCTGTTATTCTACGTATTTACCTGTTTGGAAAGACACTAAAATTACACATCTCCCGTAACGACAACAAAGTAAACGGATCTAGATTTTTTGAACACCCAGTATATAACTTGTCACTAAAGGTTTTGACTAAATTCCCACAGGCACCGTCCTTACAGTTGATTATATCCATGTTATGTGAACATATGTTTCAGTTTTATCAATAAAAAATATAATATTATTAGGCATGTAAAGGATCTGGAATACCCTGGATCTTATCTATTTACCAGACAAAAGAAAGCGATTCATGTGTATATGCAATTAGACGATGACACAAGTAATACCATTGTGGAATAATGGCCTCCTATTTCTTTTCCCCCAAGAAGAAAAGACAAATAATGGGAGACGAAATGACAGAATAACATGCTTCTGACAATCTTGATTCCATTTCTTTTTTCTTTTTCTTGCTCTATCATTACTGTCAATATCAGTCGCTTCCGATATATTTTTATCCGAATTGTACGTTGCAAAACTTTTTTTCTTTTCTACTTCTCTCCATGTCACGCTACATAACGCAAAGCAGTCACAAAATGTCTGTTTTTTACTCCTCCTTTTCTTATCTGAATATAAATGTCTCTTTCCTGCTACGGCAGCGATATTGATATGTCGAGAATGTCATTGGGTTCATGGAAATCAGACCACTACATATACCTCCCCATTCAGAAAAAAAAAAACATAAACGAATGAGAATTGGAAAATTTTTCTAGTAATTTTTACAAAGAGATTAAACTAAGGAAAAGAAGACGAGGGGAGAAGAATATTTACATACCTCCACCTATTCTTTATGGAGGAAAATTACAATTGTGTGGTTCCCGCTTCCACTACTTTTAAGGATTCTGCTCGTGTAACAGTAATTTATCATGCTGCAAACTGACAACTAGGAATGAATATGACAGGAGAACTGAAAGGACAATTTGTAATTATTTGCTGACATATGTCTTATTCCATGGATAGGAAGAACTGATGAGCAAGGTTGGGCGGCTTGCGGGAAGAGAAATGATAATACCATGCATATTTCTGATGCGTCTCTTCTGCTTGTATATATATATATAGATTTTCCAATGTTGTATACTAGATTCTTCTTTTGTCTTTGTGTTTGCGTTAGGAATGTTTGTTACAAAGTAGCAGTTCCGAAACCATTTCAGAATTAGTTTGTAGATTGACACAACGTGAGATTTTAGAAATAATGTTCTGTCAAAGTGAAGCGATTCAGGATAGAAATAGCATTTTAAATAGAATACTAGGTGATTTACCAGGCCGTTCATGTGGGGTTAAAAAATATGTAGGCAACACTGACAGCTGAAAATATTTTAAAAACCGGTTGGCAACACTGTCCCAGAACCTAAAAGCCAAATCTGGTGTGTATACGTCCAATGGTATGGAAGCAATGCGAAATGTGGATTTTTTTTAAATAGCTGGTAACACTTCAGCGCCTGCAGGGGCCACGGTAGCTCAGTTGGTAGAGCGCTCAGCACTGGTGCTAGCGGTTGTCGGATTGATCCCTGTTCATGCCGTGTGGGCTTTGTGGTGGACACACACCATGTGCGTGGGTTTTCTCAGGGTGCTTCCGTTTCCTCCCACTTTCTTCATTCTACCAATTCATCTCATTATCATCTATACGGCCTGAGCCATAGTTGCCTAAAGGCCTTAAAATAAATTCAAATTCAGCGCCTGCGGTGCACGGAATACTTATATGATCTATTCCAGTGCGTAAATGCCCAATTTGTTGCGTGTAAGTTCAATTATATGGAAGCATTTCGAAATATTTGTTTTTAATTGATGGCAGGATTGACAACATATGCGCCTGCGGCGCACAAAGTATTTCTATGACCTATCTCAGTTTCTAATACTACATTTGGTGCGTATACGTCCAATGGTGTGGAGACATTTTAAACTATTTTTATGAAAATAGTTGGCAACACTGACAACGCCAATACCAGCGGCGCCTCCGGCCCTGAGTACCTCTATTACCTTTCCCGATACGACCATACCTAAATTCTAAGTATACTACGGATACGTCCATTAGTATGGGAATAATTTAAAAAAAATGTTTTTTAACACTGACAACTGCTGCACACGCAGTACCTCTATGACCTGCCACAGTAGCCGAATGTCGACTGTGGTTCGTATACGTGCAACTGTATGAGAGCAATTTGAAATATTACATTTTTGAAATAGGTTGGCAACAGTAAAAACTTAGGCACCTCCGGCGCCTGCAGTACATATATGACCTATCCCAGTGTATAAATTATGGTGTATGGCTGGAGAATGTGTATCTACGCTAGTGGATATTAGCAATGTGCGGTTTGGGGGGAGGAAGTTTCAAGGAGAAACATAATTACGGATAAACCGGAAAGTGATTATCCGTCGGTATCGGTCACTGATGAGACTCGAAAACGTTCTGATGAGTTAATTAGAGAAGGATGATATAAGGCCTTAACCTTTTTAGAATGTTAAAATATTTACCGTTTTCATGGTAACTACACTCAATCAACTTTTCAAAACACTACATTAAATGTCAACCTCTCCTTCAGCTCAACTACAATAAAAAGATCTTTCTATAAATGTAACTTCCGGTTAGCAATAGTTTGTCTTTGAAAGATTTACAAGTATAACTTATTTAGCTTTCCACTTTGTCCAAGTGGAGTCGCCGTGGCTCAGACAGTAACGCATCTAAGTACGAATCGGGCGGACCGGGTTCAAATCCCGGCCAAGACACTGGAGACTTTTTCCCGTGGTGTTCCCATGCCTAGCGCTCTGAGGTATATTCAGCCTTCTATCAAATTAAGTACCAGAGTGTCCTTGTATTCCTGGGTGCCTTGGGAGATAAAGGCGGCCGACTGACCACCCCACCTCAGTTCGTGCCATAGATTGAGAATATCTCACCGAGACCACCTCCGCATCGCACAGGAAATAGCTTTACCTGTCCAAGTAACACAGTAGCTTCTTTACCAATGAAAATTAGATACAAGTATACATTCTCGAATGTTCCTGATAATTTACAAAACTTACAATACCTTAAAAACAAAGAGATAGGAGCTTACGGATTTGTCTATTGGAATAATTAACTCAAACATTTTTGGATACTGTTAGATAGTACTTGCTAGTATTGCCTATAGTTTCGTTTGTTTATTTCAGTTTGTCGTGCAATGAGTAGATATCGTCATTGATCAAGTAATACTGAACAACCAAAGACCTAACACGTAAAGGTAAAGTGCTACGCCAATGAAGCTTCTTCAGTTGACAATTGCAATGACAATTATAAAGTTCTTATCTTTATTAGTTATTTCATATTTAAGTTCTGTAAATTGTCAGGAACTTTTGGACTACCCTGTATGTGTATAGAAAAAAAAAAAAAACAATATAGTCTATTTTTGTTGTTGCCAAGGTTTATTTTAATTTTGCGTTGAGTGTAAATTCTTTACAGACAATTTAAAGTCAAAATTCAAGGATATGCAAAAATAGAACTAAAGAGAGAAAAAATAACGAAATATATGCAGAAATTTTAATATCTACTGCTTGGACTTGGACATTTCTTGAACATCTTCCAGAAAAATGCGACATCACTGTCGTTTTTCTCAAGAGGGAGACTCTTTAAGCTATCACAGAGTTAAAACGATAAACTCTCCCAGTTTATTTGGTTTACTCTTCGGATGAGCGATTCAGATGAGTCTATGTAAGGCGATTTTGATAGATATACTGATTGCGGCGGATTTAACGTCGGTACTCCGTCAGCGTACACGTCTAGCTAAAGACACTCATTTGTCATCCAGAATCTCTCTTCCATTTTCTCTTTCTCTCTCTCTCTCTCTCTCTCTCTCTCTCCAGCTTCTGTATATTATTTTTCGTTTCTGCAGTGATGCTAACCTGATAACTTTTCTTTGTTGACTTTCGGACTAGTTTTCAATATTTTTTCTCTCCCTCCCTGCTAATCGACATCGATCGTCTAACAACATTATCAAGTATTGTCCTTTCACATCTTCGACCTTCTTTCGTGATAACTGATTTATAAACGCTAATACGATCTCTACGAGAGATACAAGATGACGTGTTTCTTGAGCTGACAAAATGAGCTACATTTATGTGAAATATGTTATTCAAAGATCCCTGCTTAGTCGTGTGGTTAGCATGTGGCTTTCATTTAGAGTGTTTTTTGAGTTTGATCTCCGGTGGGTGTCCCTAATTTCGGTGCTATCATGATTCCATTTGGTAGCTATTTGATTTAAGAAAACTCTGGTATTGAAAAGTCATTGTTGAGGAGTCTTTGCGATGAGCACGCGATACCTGCCTTGCCGTCCAACTTTGGATGCCGGCTGTTGAAGTAAGGAGTTTAGTTCAGTTTATGTTGCTCTAACACTCATGATAAATTTCACCTCTATCAAACATATAAATTAATTATTTCTTCTTCTTTAACTATTCAATTACTACTACTATTACTTTAATTCTACACTACTACATTATACGGCAGGGTCTAGAATAGGACTGTCAAAATAATTCAGTTGATTAATGGCCCTGTTGATATTCGAATTATTGACTGGATAATTCGTTATTCGAACTGGATTAGTCGGATACCCAAATGATCGAACAAGTGGGTTATTCCACTTATGAAGAAAAAATAAACAGAGCTAACAGATATTAGAAAGATGAAGAAACAGATATTCGAAGGAATATTTCAATAACCCCAAAACTGAATATTTAAAGTACTTAAATAATTGATTAAACGTATTGCGAATAACTGAGTTACGAAAGGATAATTCTAGCACCGAAGAAACAATAGAATCATTGTTGTTGTTCTCGGGACAAAACTTGATTGATAGATTAATTTAAACTATTATTCGAATCATTGTTCAAATATCTGTTATACAAATCTGTATTCGATAATCTGTTATCCGTATAATTATTTAGATATTGAAATTATTCGATATTGAGACAAATAAAAAATCTGAATATAAAGTTGTCCCCAGTCGGTAATCCGCGGGTGATACGTTCCAAGGCTTTCATGGATATCTGAAATCGTTGCAATAGGCGAAATATATGTATAATTATAGTTAATAAGACATTATCAATGTTTCAGCGCTGGAAAATTTCATCTATTTGAAACTCATAAATCTTTTATTTCTGGAATTTTTCATTTAATATATTTGCAGGTTGGGTTAATGGTAAACTACACGGGGAAAGAATTATAGGGTTAACATTAACGGTAGAAAGGTTATCTTAAACAAGTAAGTTTGTAAATATAGAGAAAGTTTTAAAGTTTACAATATATACTGAATGGACAAAATTGATGAAATAGTACTAGAATGAAAGTTTAAAATTACACAAACACCAAACGATCAAGTCCAGAAGGTTTCATCTAACTCTCCGTCTGGGTTCATTAACGTTTTGGGTCATTCCAAGACAAATCATCGAACACTGGTTTTAGAAAATATATTATTTTTGTACACGAGTTCCTACATGTCTGAGGATATAAGAACCATTAAAAAAATGTGAAATGCGCTTATTCAAATATCCTGGTTAAGATATTGTTTGCGGTTTTAAAATACATCGCATGGTTGGCATAGGCACTTATTGAAGACAGCATAGTAGGCTGAAGAAAGTGGCGAATGAACTTTATCAAGCACGTAGATGACAACCAATTCACTACTGAATTTTACCTGGGACTTAACTAGAAACATTTCTGATCGATATTATGTGGTCTAATGTCATTCGTTATAGGAGGTGACGATCAACAGTATTTTATTGATAACGCGAGTTCACAGAATTCTTTACCTCGTTTTAAGAACGTTGGAAGATTTGCTAGGTCAGATAAGTCTACTTTCTAGTTTTGGTTTTGCGCGAGCTGGAGGGTTCGAGCTTATTGCAGATTCAATAAATTCTGGATACATCACGTCAAACTGTTCAGTCTGATATTCATTGATCAGTCCTGAGTACGTACGTGGTCATTTGCCCTAGAGCTCATTTGCATCTATTATTAATCATCACGCACTCACAAGACGACTGTTTGTTGTAGCAGGACAATGTGTTGTCCAGTATGTTCATAGTTCGCCAGGTCTTGGTTTAAAAAACATTTCACTGACCGCACCTGCGTGATCAAGAACTTTATAGAACATCTGCGGAATTGTATGGACCACATCGTCCGCGCTATAATACTGCAGTTAGAAAGGTGATGCATACAGATTCTGTAATTTATCCTGGCCCGAGATGTACATGTACTTACCAGTTTAGTACTATTCCATCAATTTTGTCCATTCAGTATATATTTTTAACTTTTATAATCACAAAACTGTACATATGAAACGAAAGGAGTAATTCAGTGGTAGCATTCACATCGTAACGGTCTTGAGTTAAATCCTCAAATTTTTATGATAACTGCGTTACTAATTTACTTTTTGTGACAAGTTGTAATGATATGTTATTATTTTATTTTACATAACACATTTTACTTTATTTGGCTTCGTAATTTTTAAATAAACAATGGCAGTGAATCGTCGTGTATGAACAGTAATGAATATAGTCCTCTGCACAATTATAATAGCTGAATTCACCAAACTAGTATTAAGAAAAGCACCATTTCTAATTAAGCTGTCATATAGTAGCATGAAATAATCTAACATTAACTTTATTTATGAGTCAAATGTAAATACATTTAATTAGTTATTAATTTTTGTGTAAAATGCAAAACATTCAAAAAAAGGTAATTAAAAAGCTACACATTTTATGAATTGTGGATTATTCACTTTATACATTTCCACTAGATGACAGAACGGTGTCTTTTAATTTTGAGGAATATCTTTCATACTCTGCAACAGCTTCGCAACAGAAAATTACAGTCGTATGTCTTCCCTCGTTTTTATCCGAGATACTTGTACATTAAATTAACTATATTCTTTCAATTTCATTTTTAACAGATTCAAAATACTGCACCAAGAGATTAAGTTACATAAATCTGTCAACTGATTGGAAGTACAGATATAAAATACTGTTAAATGGTATGTTGGAACCTGAGAATAGTTAAAACAATTACTAGAAGTCCTTACATTTATAAAAAAGCACTAATTTTTAGTAGTTTTTTAAAGGAAAATTATAATAAAACCGTTGAAATTTAACAAAAATTGATTTACAATAATTATAGTTCATCTCAATTGTCTGAAACGTTTTTGCTTATGTTTGATCGAGATAACAGGCGGGCCCGCCCACACCAATACAATTTGTTCATTTCGCAAAGCCGACAATTGAAAGCACAATTCTTGGAAGCTTTACATCCTGAAATTTTATCATCTAGCACAGTGTTCCATTTGTTATAAATTAAGAAGGGGGGGGGGGGGATCCTAAAAGTAGTGGTTGCTTGTAAGTTTTCTCCTCACTACCTCTTTGGGTAGAAATGCATAGATATTATCCCTGGTTAGGATGGTATTCGTAATCAACAACCAGCGATGAAATTCTCAGGCAACAGGTAAAATTCCCGGCATCCCTCACGGCAAACCAAACACTGATCTAACAGCTAGTTGTTTAAGAATTGAAGGGTATACGGCAATAACGATCAAGATCCATCAAATTTGAAATTGAGTGAATAATGCCATATTATAGTGGAAGGGTAGTAGTAAGGTTAACATTCTGTGAAAACGAGCATGGTGCTCGCAAAAGGTGTGTTAAAATTTTCATATACTTGAAAAAAAAATGGTAAAAGCTTTATCTTTAATCTTACACAAGCGCGTTTACATCCTCCGTGTGAACAAGATGCATAGTGGTTAGCATACGATAGCGGATGAGCATAGTGAATGAGATGTGACGTCAAATACACGATTGTTCTGTGTATGTGTAGGCCTATACGTGAGACTATGTGTGTTAGAGATTGAAAAGGAGTTGGGGAGTAAGTGAATGAACAAATAAATCTTTCAACATTATCAATAAGGATTTCGCTTTGAGACCAAAAAGGAGGAAATTATTTTGTAGAAACAGTAGTGTAAGGTGATGAATATACCTTTATATTACTTCACATTTCATAGTGTTAGCCGTGCATCCATGCCGGAAGAATTGATTTCGGTACAAAGAATTATGCATACATTTTGGCTTTTGTTCCTGGCATCAATTCTGTTTATGTGTGCAGTACAATAACCTCCCCTTTTATCTTGACATAAATTCTCTTTTGTAAACTGAAAGAAAGGGATAAAAGGATAAAATTTGTGGCGAATAAACTATAGATTTGATAACATTAGGAAATGAAAGCAGAAACCAGTTTCTATGAATAAAATTTCTAGTCTTTTTTTTCTTTCTTCTCTTCCTCCTCCAAGGAATATTGTTGAGGGTTTTCCAGAATTTAACAGTTGGAAGCTAGCCACGGATTGATTTTTCATACATCGGCCTTCTTTCTTCTTCATTTTGGTTTGTTTCAGGCTTTGTTTGTAGAAAATTTGTGTACAAGTCAAAAAATAATTTTCTGTTAATTGTATATATGAATCTAATGTTTTTGAAAACTTTGAATCGTAATAATCTTTTTTTTTTATAATTATGGATTACTCGCCGTTAGCAGTTAGAATAAAAAATCGCTTCATTTAGGAACATCTCAAGAAGATACTGATTTTCGTTTTTCTCTTTTCTCTCTTGTGTGTTTGAAATGTTATTAGACTTGAAATTCTCTAAGGACCGATCGTTTTTTTGTTAACGTGATCACTGCGTTCAATTGACACCACCAGGGTTTGAACACCGTATCTCACGTGTACAAAGCGAGTGTGGTAATCCCAGCAGTACAGACCGTAGTAGACGTCGATAAAACGTTGATAACACCGTTCCATGTTCGTCTCGCCAACGTTGTAAGATTCATTAAACGTTAAAATAACGTTTAATAATTGTTAAATAAATCGTTGAATGTTCGTTTCTTCAATGTTGTTGAATGAACAGTTGAAGAGGCAACATTTAACGGTGCTATTAACGTGAAATCAACATTTTTTGTATTGGTACTCTTAGGGAAACATATAAGTACCGGTACACATTATATCTAAATTCGACCGAAAAATCCCAATTTTATCAGTAATGAAGGGATTTAATACAAGTACCACACAACAAAATATGGGGCACAAAGTTTGGATTAACTTAATAATTCGTCTTCTTGAACTGAGGAGAAGATAAGAAATAGCTTCGTCAGGATTACCAACATGATTAAGTTGCGATGGCTCCGCAGTGTGCCCGGTACATCATCGACAATAACCTTTTCGACTAGGAAACCGGAACTGAAATAGGGGCGCAAAAAATTGCATAGTATAAAAGATCTGATAGTCACATTGACTTTTATGTTGAAAAGAAATTTACTATCACAGTGATTCTTAACAATATAGTTGGCAATACTGTTATATATATATATATATATATTGTCCTTTCGTTTTTTTCCTCTCTGGTTCTCTCTATATAGGCTTTTTGGCCTTGTCGCTTTTTAGTTCCGCCACTACTTATTTTATCACAGGTCGGTGGCCAATCTTGTGCCTGGGTGACTGGTAGCCCCTGCTCACTCTTTTTACCCTCTCAATTCACTTCACGCCACGTCACCTTGGGTTGGCGCGCAAGGTGAAATGGAGAACCAGAGACTTGAAGTGACATGGAATACGACGAAGGTAGAAGAATATGAGGAAAAAGAGAAGGGAACAACTGAAGAAGACAAGGAAAGTTTTTGTCTCCCCCCACATCTCTCTCTTTTTCTCTGTATGTGTGTGAGAAGTGAAGCAAAAAAAAAAAAAAAAAAAAAATCAGATAAAGTTGTAAATAGAGATTGAAGAAAATTGTATATAAATGCGGTTTTCTTGTTGCGTGGCTGGTGATTATTCAGGGTCCTGTTTCTGCTTTATCAGTCATCACAATATAAGAGGATTTACGTGCCAATGTGACTATGGCGGTTATCCATTAACGGTCTTTATTCCTCAAACACGTAGATACGTTCAGTTGCGAAAACAAAAACAAAAGAAACAAAAATCCATTCAGATGTTCCATTGTTTATTCCTCTTATTTAGATAAAAAAAATAACATACACTGAAACGGTTTAATAGCTTCCTAAGCTAGATACGTTTAAGCTACACAAACAACGTGTTTAGGAAACAAAATAACGAGAACTTCTGCCCATTTCGATAGGGTCAGGCCGTGCTAAGTCCTTATATTTAAATGGCGACGCACATACCAATGACGCAGAGTGAAAAGGAGTACAAACAAAAACATGGGTCTAGTAGGACACTTAATTTGACAAATATCTCTGTACTAGTACAGCTTACTTTCTAGGTGTGCACCTAGCCTAGTAAGAAATAACTTTTAGATAGAATATGACAGTACATGTTTGATCTAAATTCGTCTATTATTGACTTAAAATAGATTCGAAAGTGTTTGAGAGCCATGTAATATTCAAATTGATTTTATAAAGAAATCTTTAGTGCAAAACTTTGCTTCATTAAATTGAGTACCAACTTCCTCATACTTCAGGGGTGTCCAATAAATACAAATTTAAGGGAAAATATTACTGTATACACGAAATATTGTCTAAAAAGTAAGAGATAAGGAGTTGAATTGTATTTATTGCTAGCAAGAGATAGACAATACTGCTATATTTCTGACCACTAAAACAAGTAAAACGCACACTCATCTGTTACAATTTTTTTAGCAGTTTACTGCTACTCGTATTCGTTTTGTGTGTTCTTTTATTGCTTCTGTTTTGTCCGTTGTAGTCTACTCTGCTCTTATCTGCTTTCTTATCTCTTCCTTTGCAGAACAGTTTAAGTGTTTCATACTCTCTGTGTGAGTTTTCTCTTTCTTTCTGTTTTCTGCAATATATTTCTTCTAAGATTATACTAGTAGTACTATGTTCAACCGCTGCTTGTTTTTAGTTGGCTTTTTTTGTATTGTCTGTCTCTTCTCCCAGAATATAATTTTCTTATTTTTTGGTCTACATCGCCTGCGTGTTGTGTGTTTCTGTGCAGCTCTACAAAATATGTTAAATTTGTGAAAATATGTTAAATTTGTGAAATTATGTATAATGGAAAAATGGATTTCGATTTTACGATACATCACTAAATATAAAAAATCGATAAAAAATAGTTAAAAATTGAATTTTTTTATATTGCACACCCATAATGCAAGTGATTTTCCTGTATTGTACTACCTTAAACTTGTTTTCTTATATTATTTATTTATCTTTATTTTGTATATAAAACAGTAACCGTTAAAAAGCATATCAATTTCAGCAATTGGTAGCTCGTTGTACGAAAAAAAAAACACTCTGAAAGCATATAGTGATTCTGTACTAAATGTTAAAACATAATAACTATTGTTCAGTGTTTACGTGGGATGATGATTATGACAAACAACCGACAGATTACGTCTCTAAATTGCATCCTCCTTGTTTACGTTTGTGGAAATATGTGCTCAACAAGGATGCTCTAATAGAGGATATGCTTATAGCTATCTCATGTCCAGCGAAAGAGTGAACCCAAAACACAACTAAGCTTCGACCAAGGCGGCGCATCTGATTGGCTAGCAGACAAATACCGAGCTTGCCGCCGTCTTTGTTAGCCGAGAACAGTGTTTTTGATTGGAGTGAGTGGGCTAACTGAGCGGGACTAAGCTTGTGACGTTTGGCTTCATGTTCTTGACGAAATCGCATATCCTCTATTAGAACATCCTTGGTGCTCACCTGGCGTCAAGATGGTATAGTAGTAGATGAATTAACTTCTCCATCTTGGTCTGGCGTGACTTTTATCTATTTATATCTATTACAATAAGTGTGGAATTTTGAATAAAGTTTGCCTGACAACACCAAGTCAATAGATACCAGAAGCAGTAGCAATGCGGTTTCTTAGCCAACACAAGGATTTTCTGACCTTGCAGCAAGACACAGGAAGAAAGAACGTCTCAAAAAGATGTATATAAGAGCGAATGAGACAAAAGCGGCAAAGGAGATTAAAAAACACTCTCAAAAAAGAAAAGTCGGGAACAAAGATACACACAGACAGAGAATGTAACAAGGTTCAACCAACAGAAAACAAGAACTACAAAAGATGAAGAAGAAAGAGATTGCGTGATGGCTGAAGTCCGAATCTTCTTCCTTTCTCCAGCACAAAATGATGCTTTTTTCTTTTTCCTTTTCTTTAGGTGCTCTTTGCCTTGGTCTCCTTCAATTTTAGAAGCAAAAGGACCTCCTCCTTGTGTTTCTGGAAACAAAGTAAATGAAAACCCGTCAACCAATCGAACATTCACTGTCCTATTTTCCTTTAGTTAGAAGCAAACAAGAGTTTCTATAGATACCGTAATATTTAAGTAGAAGAGAAACACTTATCTGCTTATTGTACATTGCAACTAGTGAAGGGTATACATATAATACAATATATTCACATATTACTCTTAATATCGTAGCAAACCCGGTGAGAGCCAAATATGTCAAAGGACCATAAATAAATTCCAATTCATAGTAAACCGTGGAGGTCCGAGAAAAAAAAGGCTTCAGGATTCGGATCCGGACCGGAATCCGCCATTGAAGACCCTTGTACTAGGATATTGCTGACTTAACAAAAATATTTACTTCACGAAATAATTTTGAGAGAATTTTAAAATGATGAAACATAACTCTGAAGTTGTTGCAGAAAATATCAAGTTTTGAACTTAATAAACTACTTCCATAATTATATGTTTGAAAACAAAATATAAATTTCTTATTTCAAAATATCACTTCCACGTTTCTCCATTTTGTCTATTTACTTTCTGGTCTTTTTTACTTCAAATATAAATAATTTAACAATGAACAATTACATACTTTTGTTGCAAAACACTCTACTAATGAATAAATTACTTTCCACTTTGTAATTACTTCTTTGTGAGTGTACAAACCGCAGCCACTGAAATGAGCAATTCAGTTGCTAGTACGTGCGAAGAGGTTTATAAACACATGTGTTCTATATACGAAAGTGATAGTTTAATCACCTCCGAATTGGAGCATTTTTCATGTTTTTAATCACTGTGATTTTATTTATTTATTGAACACAACAGGTTAGTAGCCTAATTGTGGTGTTCAACATACACATATGACATTTTCTACATACACACATACAGATGCTTATCAGAATAATGGAAACACCTGTAGTTGGCAACACGTCAGATGTATGGGTTGGCAGTGGTGTCGTGGCGACCGCAGCGCCGGACTGCTGGTGGTGGTGTGTTAGGTCGGTCTCCATACTACGTCAGGCGTCGTGGAACAGGAGTGTGCAGTGGCTGCAGCAGACGGAGGTAGTGTAAAATGGGAGACCTCTCAGAGTTTCAAAGAGGGCAAATTGTTGGTGCGCGGTTATGTGGAGTGAGTGTGACGGCAGTGGCTAGTGTGTTAGGTGTGTCGCCAGGGACAGTGTCGAAGGTGATGACGGCCTACACAACACACGGGAAAACCACATCGGGGAAGCGGAACAGTGGGCGGAAGAAAATCATCAGTGACAGGGCACGCCGGGCATTAAAGCGCATTGTCACGCGGAACCGTCGTGCCACTGCGGCGCAAGTGACGGAGAAACTCATTCAGCACCTCCCCCAATCTGTTTTGACAATCACAGTCCGCCGCGAATTACATGACATGAACTTACGGGGTGGTGTTGCA
>JAGDQP010009602.1:0-45341 GCA_022664845.1 Lepisma saccharinum
TTTGCTGTGTGTTTGGTGGGATTGGCAGGGAATTATCTACTATGAGCTGCTCCCCTACGGCCAAACCCTTAACTCGGAACTATACTGTCAACAATTGGACCGTCTGAAGGCAGCAATCGCCCAGAAGCGCCCAGCTTTGGCCAATAGGAGAGGCATTGTCTTCCACCAGGACAACGCCAGGCCACACACATCGATAGTGACTCGCCAGAAGCTCCGGGAGCTTGGTTGGGAGGTTCTTATGCACCCACCTTATAGTCCGGACCTGGCACCGAGTGATTACCATCTGTTCCTGTCTATGGCGAACACGTTTGCTGGTGAAAAATTCGCGTCAAGAGAGACTTGTGAACATTGACTGTCTCAATTTTTTGCCAATAGGGACAAGGGCTTCTATGAGAGAGGCATCATGAGAGAGGCCTTCTAAATGGCAACACGTTATCGAACAAAACGGCGCATATGTGACCTAAATCGGATCATTCTAACTATGGTAAGTCAAGCCTTCAATGTCATGCAAAAATAATGGATTACTTTTTACTACACCAGATATATTAACCCTATTACGCAGGAATGACTTATCCGATTGCACCCAAACTTTACATAACGATTCAGGGACGTTCCCTTAACCCTTTAGCCGTATTAGAATGTTTAAGCTTTTACCTTTTTTATGGTAACGATATTCAAACAGACAGATACTCCTCTGTCACGTGTGTAAATAGAAACTTTGTAAGATCCTCGAGGGTAGACCCTATTAACATTCAAGACACGTTACCGAGATAATGTTAAACTAATAATCCTTTCCATGGTAACGGGATATTTCTTAGGAGTTACATTCGAGCACCATATCAGAATGATCAAACTAATTACATTCAAACGTTGTATGATTATGAATGAATATAAAAAGTTAAGACTTCAATTAGAATATAATGTTAAACTATTTACCGCGACTATGGTAATGAGACTCAATCTTCTTTTACATATTTGCACATCAATTAGGAACAACCGAACCAAATACATTCAAATATGTTTGAGTATTTTTTTGCAGGTAACAATATTTTCCTACAAATGTTACGTATTGAAGTTTTAAACTATACTTTAACTTTTGACTTCTTCGCCTAGATACTGAGTGAACTACTTTCAAATCATTTCGTTAAATGCTAACTACTTGCTCAGATCAATTTTGTAGACATCGCCAAAGATGAATGCGATCTAGTATTTTCTTAACAATCTGGAATATTCCTTTCAAAAGAACTTTTTTTAGTTCACAATTCTTCGCCGTCTAGTAATTTGTCCATAAGAAGATAGTTTATATTTTCAAACCTACATGCACAAATTATAACAAAGTTGAACATTCAAAGTTGTTTTCAACTTTAATAAAGTTGAAAGAAATATTGCCATTTGTAATTGTTCCCATTACCAACTTATTTAACCTGTCGTTTACCACAAGCATTTTTCCTACCTTATTGAAAATTGCTAGAGTTCTTCCTCTCCCTAAGACAAAAGTTATCACCAGTGCCGACGAACTTCGACCTATTAGCATTTTATCGGCTCTTTCCAAAGCCCTAATGTCGTAAGTGATCAAATTTGTTCTTACTTACAAATTCATAGCCTTTTTTACCCCTTTCAATCAGGTTTCCAGAAAGGTCCTAGTACTGCCACTTATCTAACTCATATCACAGATGACATTCGATATGCTCTTGACAATAGAAACATACCATTTCGTACACTTCTTGATTTCAGTAAAGCTTTTCAGCCTATAAATCACAACATTCTGATACGCAAATTATCGACGTTTTACAACTTTTCAGACACCTCTGTCAATTGGATGCAAAGTTATTTAACTGGTCTCTTGCAATATGTATATGTTTCTGGTATTGACTCATCTCTGAAAACTCTTCATCATGGAGTACCTCAAGGTAGTGTACTCGCTCTCTGTTCTTCTGCTTGTACATCAACGATTTGCCATCTGTATTACAGCTCTGCAAATACCACCTTTATGCCGACGACTTTCAAGTATATGTATATCTTGTTCTCCAAGTAAGCTACCCACATATATTGACTTACGAAGAATTGTTCAGTAGTCAAATGATAACGGTCTGAAATTGAATCCATCTAAATCTCAATGTCTACGTATGGCTTCTAAAGCAATTCTTTTATCTCTTAACTCTTCTTCCTTTCGCAAAGTACTTCTAGATGGAATGATAATTCCTTTCTCGCACACCGTAAACAAATTAGGTCTTATTTGTAATGAATACCTAACTTGGACGGAATATGTTAGTACTGACTCTAAAAAGGCCTTTGCAACATTACATTCTTTGAGCAGACTTAAAAATTTTCCACCCATCTCCCTTAAGAAAATGCTTGTTCAGGCCTTAGTAATGCCTCATGTGGATTATTGCAACGCAGTGCTTGAAAACCTGGATGATGTACGCACGTAACTGCTACAGCGCATTCAAAATGCTTCAGTGCGTTTTATAGTTAATCTTAAACATTATGATCATCTAACATCTTATTTCAATAGGCTGCAATGGTTAAAAGTCTCACAACGACTGGAGTGGCATTCTTTAGTGCTTCTATTTAAAATTCTACGCGATCGGCAACCTTTCTATCTGTTGCAACGTTTTAGGTTCCTAAGCGATCATCACAACAGTGACACTAGGTCTCGCGCAAACCTATTACTTCCTATTCCTCACCATAACTCATCCTTTTATTCGAAGTACTATACAATTTCTGTATTCCGCAAGTGGAACGGACTGCCAATTTCCACCAGAGACTCAACTTCATTAACAAGTTTTAAATCTATGCTTTACAGCTACCTCTTAGAGTAATGCAACTAAGATATGTTTGAACAGTATTCTCTCAAATCGTCAAATTCTATCCTATAAATACTAGTATCCATTTAACTGTCAATGTAAATTTAATTGTAAGTCGATAATGTTAGGTTATATATATTTTCATGGTACTCATTGCACTGCATTTATTATACCTATATTTTTCGTGTGAGTGTGTATGTGGTTAGCGAACTTTAGATTATCTAAAATCTGTAGTGTAGATAAGTTTTGTTTTGTTTCCTCTATTTTATTTGTTTGCTTTACTTTGTTTACATTTATGAATTTCGTTGTATTATAAATCTCTTCCATCTTAGTAGTGTTTACCAAAACTATAATTACTCTCTCTGTATTCATGGTTGAGTGGTAGAAAAGGTCGTAAGGGCCTCAACTTCGCCATGTAAAACAAGACGAAAATAAATAAATAAAAATATTAATGAATAAGATTATGTCCCATTCTGCTCAAGCCTCTTCTCTTGTAAGCAGACTTCAATAGACAGTAATTCCAGTCCAAATCACTTAAATTTAAAAATATCTTCCAAGGTGACCTCAGATTTCAATGATTTTATTTCTGCAAGTGATATGAATCAAGTTAGAAAGAAATGAAGAAGATCCATATTGTACTCCTTTCCACCCCAGAAATTGAAAATTTATTATAATTCCTATTTGCGACTGTTGTTTTAAATGGCAGAGTTGTATAAACAAAGGTATAATCTGACCAAATAACGTGATTTTTTCTCAAGAATACCTAAGGTGTACGTTCTTTCTGCAACTTTTGAAGATGCATTCTGTGACCAGCTTTGATTACAGAGTGTATTAAATGCACGAAAAATATAAAAAAGCATTTATCACTTATTAATCAAACATTAATGTTGTTGGCAATAAATGACAGTAATAAAATTGCAATTGTTACGTAATAGTATAGTAATGTTCAGTGAGAACAGTTTCAACATTGTTACAATATTTTAACATACAAAACCTGATGAAAATATACAGGGTGGCCCAACGAAAAGTTCCCACCCGACTTATTTCGTAATCTAGTGGTTTGTTCGAAAAATCCCGAAATAAGTTAAGTTTTTAAGAGGACGAATTACTGTGACAAATCTTACCGTTCATCTTCATTCTCTGCGGTATAGTGGCAAAACCTTCCAACTTCTTAAATAACAACATGGGGCAATTGACACATCACTTGAAAGCTCCTTTAATTCTATTCGTAAAAATGTTAGAATTTTGGAAATTCACGCAGTGCGTTTGATACACGTTTGAAATGTATCATCCTAATTCTAAATTGGAAATGATCAAAAGATGTAATATGTTTTCGTATTAAACATTATTAATATCTTTAACTACCCATTATAGATGAGCAAGCTTTATTGTTATCAATATGAAGCGTATAGCCAGATTATCAGAAATTTAGTGGCTAAACCTTCATTTCACGGAAATGGCAAGATGGGTAAACTGATACATCATTTGAAAGCTCCTATAACTTTATTTACAAAAATATTATTTATTTCGACATTCAATAAACAATTTGCGTGTTATCGAATTTTGAATTCTGTGGCTGGTGGAGGGATTTTCCAATGTTTAATTCGGTAACGTAAAACGTCACTAGCGAGTATCTAATTTGAAGAGTGTGATCGTTCAAAACTCAATGTCATAGAAATGCGCATCACTACACTTGCTTGAAATACTGTATTGGAACAACGTTGAAACTATTCTCACTGAAAATCTACTATAAACTCTTACGTAACAGGTGTAATTTTATTACTGGCATTCATTGCCAACATCATTAAACTAATTAATGTTTAATCAATATGCGATAAAAGCTTGTTTGTATTTATTGGATATTTAACAAACCCTGTAATCAAACCTGGTCACATAATGCATCTTCTGAATTTACAGGGGGGAACGTGCATGTCTTTTAGAATGATTCGCAAGATTTCAAGTAATTTGGTCAATAATAACATAAATTGTGTATTTGTTTATGGAACTCTGCGATTTGAAACAGCAAATAGGAAATATAATGATTTTTGAACCTTTATTTCACATCATATATCTCTGGAGTAAAACGTAGTACGAAAGTGATATTTTACAGTTCTTTCTAGCTTGACCTATACCACTTAAAGAAAGAAAATCATTCAAATCTGATAAATGCCCCTGGATTTTTTGTTTAGACTGTAGATACGAGGGGGACCCAAAAGAAACAAGAATTTTGTAATAGAATTTTGTGTATTTATTATTGGGTGTAACAACTTGAATCTCTTTCAAACTACTGTCTATTTAATGCAAAGCACCGGTCTAAACGTGATTCCCATTCTCGAAGCAGTCGTTTAAATCATACCAAGTGATATCTTCTAATGGCTCCGTCGTTTTTCCTTCACCTCTTCCACATATGCAAAACATTTTCTTTCGAGGATTTTTTCAAACGGGAGAATGAAACGGCGGAGCAAGATCGAGTGAATATCGCTGGTGGAATAGCTGCATCATGTTGTTTGCGGTTAAGAGTTGTTTCGCAATCAAGGTTTTGTGTTGGTGAGGCACGAATTTTGCTCCAACTCTTTTCATTTGTAATTCGTTGCTCAAAGACCGTTGGCAGAAACTACAGGACGCACCAAACAAATCAACAAGTTTGTCGGTGGTTCTACGGCTGACTTGCAAAATCAGTTCACGAATTGTGGCGATGTTTTCGTACGTTCGGGAGGTCAAGAGTCGCCTTGAGTCTTCAAGTGACCTTGAAGCGGGAAAACCACTCGTAAAGTTTTGGTTTTTACAGAGCAGATTCCTTATAAGCCGTTTCAAGCATTACAGCTGTTTTCCTAAATAAAACAAAAAACATAATTTCATAGCCTGACACGTTGTTAACACTTTTCTATCATCCCAAAAATCGTAAAACAAGCGAGAGGTGCTTAATAAAACATTTACTATGTGGCACCATGACTTCACTCGACAACGCCGGTCGGTAGACTGATGCAGAGGGGGTCCCAGTAAGAGGCATCTAACGGCGGATGCATATACTACAATGTGCCCGTCCACCAGAGAACCATTCTGTTTATTTTTGGGGGGTCCCCCCTCGTATATGTGTAGTCTATTAGCACAAATAAAGACAAGAAACCATGTACTTTTACTTTAAGCCTTGAATAATATATCACATATATTTAATTGAAGACCTGAATTGCATAACATCCCAAGTCCACCGGAGTATTTTTTTTTTCAGGAGGAACAAAAAGTAGTCCAAGGTCTTGGTATGTTACCATATTCAGCTGAAATTATTCTGTATTAAAAAGAGTATCTGTGGAGGGATTAGGATGTAATATTTATACCGACGAACAGAAACAATGGAAATACTAAAAAAGTGGACTTGGGATGTTTTGCAATTCAGGTCTTCAATTGTTCTACCGAAATGCGTGTGTATTACCTAAAAAATATACTAAGTGGCAACTTGTTGAAACCGTAATTTTAAATTCCGCATAGAAGAAAAACTCCATAAGTTCTCCATTTAGCCATTTTATATATTTTTCATCAACCTTTTTACTATGGAGGATTCTAGTAGCTAATGACCTCGGTTCAAAAAGACAGAAACAAGCCGTTATACTTTAAATTAGATGAACATAGAGGCCTCAATCGAGATTCGAACGTGGGTCCCTGGGCTTAGTAAACCACGGAGAACTCAGCACCGAGACCGACATGTCCTTTTCGTAACCTCCGGGTCCTGATTGTTTTAGATTTTTCTTCAAACAAGACATTTAATTTCGTAGCTTAATCAGCAACTCTTGCTAAGTTTCTTTCTTTCCTTCTCCTCCCTCTTCCTCTCTGGTTCCGTGTTTTCCAGTTTCTTTGGCGCTGATTGTGATGTTTTCTGCCTTATCTCTTTTTTTTCTTTCTTTCGTTTCTTTATTTCGATTTCCTTTGCTTGGATCTATTCCAAGTCGATTGTGCCTTCAACCCCTTTCGTGTTGCGCACGACGTGATGCCTAATAAGCCATGCCGTTGATTCATCATTCATCATTCTCCTTTGTAGACAAGCTATGAATGTGTTCGAGAATCATCGTATTTTTTATTCTTTCTCTCTCTTTTATTTCTTTTGTATTAGGTTTGGAAAACTTTTAAGTTCTTTTGAAAAAAGTATTTTATTATAATGTTTTGGTTGTACAATGAAAGCTTAATTGATATTCATCTATTGAGGTTTGTGGCAACAAAAATCCTGTTCATAATTCTTATATTTGTTCGTTTTTCTTACGAACTAGGAGTCTTAATCAGAGCTTAATATTGCAAACAATATAGTGTATAGTAGTAGGTCTGGGCTCTATAACTACATTACAGTACTCTAATATATTTTAGGGTTCTGTAGTTGACGTTGGTAGTTAAGTGATGCATAATACGTTACCATAGTGATAAAAGTGACATGAGCTAAGCAAGTAACTTAAATAGGACCTGTAATAGAGAAATGTCTAAGTGTGTTCCTCCCTCGTGTTTCGAGTTACAGAACATACTAACAATAAGTATAGTGTAGAAATATGCCTGCACACAAAACAGGATGTTATTATTTGATGAAAATCTACGGATTAAATCAGAAGAGTGTTGCTAACTATACAACGTTTGGTTGTTCATGTACTATAAACATTTATTAAAGAGTTGCATTTTCCAAAATAAACAAACTAAAATGTCAGAAAGGTCTCAGTTCGAGATAACAATTTGATTTAATTATATCAGGAGGCTTAAATCAGATTACTCATTGTGTCTGCTTTATCCCAAAGTTACAATAAAGTCACTGACTTCATATCATGATTGGTAGAGACATATAGGTTAGCTTTCTTGTTACCGGTCATCTTGGCTGAGGTTTTCGAAGTTTTCCTAAATTTCACCATGCAAAGGAGTACCTAGATTAAGTCCCTGGCTACTTACTTCCCGTATCACTTTCTGCGGAAATGTTATTGCAAGAAACATTATGCTTCAAATTGATGCAGTGACTGTTTCGTCCATTTAAGATAAAATTATGCCAACATAAACTAATGAGTTAATAATACGAAATTTACTTTCATTTTACAAAAAAAAAAAAAAAAAAGATAAGTGAAGTGGAAAACAAGAATTGGAAGATGTATGAAAGAAAAATGTTAAAACATTTGTATTTGATTCTATGCAAAGTTACACGATTCCGACATTGGTTTGGCTGTATAGACGACATTCACCATGTGTAAGATAAACTTAGACGCTGCACTTATTCAATATCAACAATAAAGCAATCATTAACATTTTGAATTTAAGCATCTTTATTTTGTTCAGTTTCTGACTCCTTTTGTTTCCATAAAATTGATATTTGCATACTGGATAACTAACACAGTTTTATGTTTACCAAGACCAGCTGGTTAAATAGGCCTGATAGCTGAAATAATGAGGTAACCAGCAGAAGGCCACGCTGGTATAATTATACGATTTTATTCCACGTATCGTCTGTAGTGAACGTAACCTCGTTGTTTACTGAAGCAAAGTTATTAGGACTGTTTACCTCGCTTGTTCATATCGACGTATAGCAACGTTCCTTATGCTAGAAAACTTCCCCTCTTTTCTTCCTCGAACATCGAAGCGAAGAGATTTCTGAGAAAAGGCCTCATCACATAAAAGATACTATATTGCAAGTGCTCTCTACCTGAAAGAAAGAGTAGAAGTCAAATGTCAGACAAACTAAAAAGCTATGTCTTTTAAGGAACACAGTTTCTAAATAGAAAGATGACAAAGAAAGAGCAATTCCAAAATTCCAGGAACTACTCAAAACCAATCAACAATATTTATAACAAAAGAGTTCAAATATGAACTCTATACCTAGAAACATCGTTTTCCCCCTGATTCAAACACAACGTGCATTTTTAAGACGGTACAAGTTGTTGTTCAGTAGTCTTTTAAAAGGATAAGGAAAGCAGAATACTAAACTTTGATGTCATAGCTATATAGTAGTCATAACTATAGATAAAATAGTGAAGTAACTATGTGAAGAATATCTTGCATGATGCACTGAACATTATCACCCGTATTCAGAAACATTTTTTGGAGTGACTAGCGCGATACTTACGAGTGACTACCAATGTTAAAAGATTGTTAATCACTCGTTAGTACAACGCTAGTCACTTTTAAAAATCGGTTCTGAATACGGCTGTATATGTATGGAAAAACTATTTTGCAAAGACAGTAAAATTTTTTGTTTAAACACTCAAAAACAATTTACCATTAAACACAAAAAAGAACGGATCAATTGCTTCTGGTAGTCCCTGCCAAATGTAACATTCTCACAAACCCTCTTAATTCCTTTTTTTTGTTGTTGTTGTTGTTGTGGCCAAATATTATTTATTTGTATTTTAATTTACTCGTTTTCTGGTACTTTTCTTCACATAATTATGATATTTCCCATGTTTGATTTAAACTTCCGCATTCATTATCGTTTATGTAATTTGCACTGTAACAAATTCGGTATGTTTTTCTATCCACCCTATCCTCTGCTTTGCTCTTTGCTCCGTTAACAAAACTGATACTGTTTTTGCCATCATGATGATTGACTATGTGGGTTGAAATTCCCTATTTTTTTTCTGTTGTAGATAAATCTTAAATGTCCTAACTATCTTTTATTTATATGTTGTTCTGTTTCACTACATATGATTTCCGGCAGTTATATTTGATTTCATAGATTCCTGATTCACTAATGAATTTGTAGATCAATTTTTAATACCAGATAATGTCTCTCCTAGTTTGTTGACTGATTTTATGGATACTCAGACGTTATATTGTTTTAGTACCCTTCTTATTTAATGTGTAATCTTCGGTATGTTTTAATTGAAATCCATTTTCTTTGTTTTCTCTCTACTGCTTCTGATCTTGAGTTTCCTTCCTTTCGTGTTTAATTATTTTTAATCCATCTTGTACTGTATGTTTTTCATTTTTAATTTATTTTTCATTCTTCTATTTTGTATTATAAAGGTTCGTTCCTCCCCGTATAAAATAGTAGTACCACACATTAATTTTAGTTGCTATGAATGATCATACGTTTCTTTAATATTTATACTTGCTGTGTGTGTTTAAAACTAATACTGTGTTAAATCTGTTTCTACTTTTGTGATTCATATGTCATGTTAATTAATGTATTTTACAATCTTTTTAATTCTTATTTTCATATTTGGATGTGTTGATTTCCAGATGTTCACAAACATTTTAATTTTCTTTTTTCTTTATAGATAATTATCATATTGTTAACATATCTAAGTACTCTGATTTTTTATGTCTTTGTCTCCGATATTATTACTTTAATGATAGTTTCAAAAAATAATTTTGATAGAAAGAGTAAAAAGAATTTTTCATTTTTATAATTCAATTCCGCCTGTATATATTTTCTTATTTAATGGAGCAAAGAATAAAATAGATAAGTATATTGTATTTTTCACCCTATATCTAACGTGAGCGAAAACTAAATCGGAATTTTAAATCCAGTTGGGAAACCTATCAGCAAACTGCAAAGAATGACGGAAAAAATAAAATAAAATGAGGTGCTCAAGCACTAGATACATATGATCTAGTAACAATAAACTAACTAACTCTATGGCTAATGGAACTCGCAAGTTCATCACCGTAGTAACAATTGTAAGCCAGTTTTCATCACAAACACCTACTTCTCGAAGATCTCTTCTAATATTGTTCTCCCATCGACGTCTCGGTCTTCCCAATGACCTCCTTCCATCCGGCCTTCCAACCAGGATAGAATATAATCTTCCTTTTTCACCCATCCGAGCTACATGGCCTGCCATTCCCTGTGTTTCGGCTTGTTATAATGTATATTGTTTTATCTATATTTACCTGTAGACCTACCTATCTCATCGCACGCTTCTATTAAGACATCAGTGTTGCTTTGTAGTGCATCAATATCGTCCCCTATTAAATCTATATCATCCGCATATACAAACAGTTGATTCAAACCATTCAATGATAGTATTTTTTTTTACCCTTTAATTTTTAAAATCGCTAATTCTAACGTAAAGTTAACAGTAGTGGTGACAAGGCATCGCCTTGTTTCAATCCGTTGCGAATCTTGAAACTATCTGACATATTATTACCTATCCGTACTCTGCTTATTGGGTCGCTGACAGACATCTTCACTAGCTGAACCAATGTTTTCGGAATTCCAAATCGTATCAGGATACTGTATAACTTTTCCCTTTTGATAGAATCATATGCTTTCTTAAAATAAATGAATATCTGATAAACCGCCCCATTGTATTCACATTTCTTCTCCAAAATTTGTCTCAAGGTAAAAATCTGGTCCAACGTGGATCTATTTCTTCTAAATTCACATAGGTGATCTCCAATTATTTCATCTACTTATACACTTAGCCGTGTTAACAGAATATTACTTAATACCTTGTAACAGGTTGGAAGTAACGAGATTCCGCGGTAATTATTACAGTCCGATTTATCGCCTTTTTTGTAAATCGGAACTATTATTGAGGTTTTCGATTCCTTTGGGAGCTCCTCCTTTCTGCATATAGCACTTATTAATTTATGTAGTTCCTTGATTAGTGCCGTTCCTCCTGCTTTAATTAATTCGACTGGAATATTGTCTATTTCTGGTGATTTGAAGTTTTTCAGTTTCTTTATCGACATTTCGATCTCCATCTCGCTAGGTTCGGGAATCCTCGGTTCTGCGGTATGGATTTCAAATTCCTCTGTTCGTTCCCCGTTGTGTGCATTAAGAAGTTTGTCGAAATAACTTTTCCACACATCGACAATTTTAGTCGGATCAGCCTGAAGATCTCCACATTTATTTCTAATCATTCCTAACCTCGGCTGGTAACCTTTTCTTAACGAGTTTACCCTTTTGTATAGATCTCGTATGTTATTTGTGTTTCTCTTTTCCTCTATCTCCTGAGTCTTCTGTGTAAGATATTCTTGCTTTTTGTTTCTGAACCCGAGTGTGGCGTTTCGTTTCGCGTTACAGTAGTGGTTGGTATTTATTTAGCTTTTATTACTTAGCCATCGTTGACTTGCTTGTTTTCGTTTCTCATGAAGCTTAAGGCATTCTTCATCAAACCAAGGTTTGTTTTTCTGTTGTTTCTTTTCACCTACGCGTTCCTTCCCTGCGCTCTTAGTTGTTTCACGAATTGCCTCCCACATCTTACTAACATCAATTTCATTATTAATATCATCATTATTATTACTCGAGTCGGCTAGGATTTCGAACCTATTTGAGAGTTCGAGTTGATAATCTGCTTTTATCCTCGGATTATTTAATCGTTTAACTTCGAGTTTCAGTTGTTTTGACCCCTTGCTTTCTCTGTTAGCGATGCATAACTTTTCCCTTACATTTGTGATCACTAATTGATGGTCGGTGTCACCTTCCACTCCTCTGTACGATCTAACATCCATTATGTTGGTGTGTCTTCGTCTGTCTACTAATACGTGATCTATCTGGTTGAGAGTTTTGCCGTCCGGAGATACCCATGTGTAGTTGTGTATGTCTTTGTGTTCAAAGTACGTGCTATTTACCAGTAGGTTTTTCGAAATCGCGAAAGTTATCAGTCTTTCTCCATTGTTGTTGGTCTTTTCGTGAAGGCTGCATTTGCCTATAGTATGTCTGTATTTTTCTTCCCTCCCTACCTTATCATTGAAATAACCCAACACAATTTTCGTATTATACTTCGGCATTCGATCAAACAGCCTTCCTAGCTCATCGTAGAATATATCCTTGTCGTTATCATTAGCCACTTGGGTCGGAGCATAGACGTTTAATATAACCGTGTTACCCCATCGAGTACGCATCGTACAATACGATAATCTTTCGTTTACGAACACTATATTCTGAACCGCCTGAAGGATACTGTTCTTAATGAGGAATTCTGTTCCGAAATCGTGAGACTGTGTTGCTCCGTAGTAGAAAGTGTACTTGTCCTGTGGGACGCTATCTTGATCCTCCCACCGAACTTCTTGTATCGCTAATATGTCTAGCTCGTTCTTCTCGATCTCGCGTACCCCCACCTGAAGAGCGCCCGTATAATGTTCGTACGTTCCACGTAAGTTCTTTCTTAATCATGTTCTTGGAGGCCCCTGAAGTAGTCCTCGCCCGGAGATCCGAATGAGGAACTAGTTTACCTCCGGAATATTTTACCCCAGGAGAATCCATGAACCATCTGTTACAATTTCTTGACATGTTTTAGCGATGTCGAGTTGTCAGCTCTACGACTTCTCAGTAAAGGCAGACATTCAAGATGTCGCCTTCTGTTCATCTCTGAGCCTTGACGATGTCATTCATCTTCAGCCTCAGAGTGGTAATGGTGATGCTGCTTCCCCTCACCATGATATTTTTGTTCGGTGTTATCTTTCCTTAGCCTTTGTAGATCCCTCTACTAACTGCAAGGCAACAGTACTATTTTTGTTCCACCCCGGAATATTTCCGGTACCCACCATATCTGGTCGGCTTTCCCCTATCCGTCACCTGAGGAGACGCCTGGTGGGAGACCAGTAACTCCAACCCGGAACTTAAATAAAGTAACTTCCAAAAATTTCCAGGGATCTAGTAACAATAAAAAGTAAACAATTCAAAACAAAACAATTAAGAAATAAATATTCTGTCAAATCCATAGAGAAAAGAATAGAATAGCAGAAGCTTGATAATGCTTTATGAGGGAGAGGAGTGAAGCCAAGAGGCGGAAGGGATGAAGCATTTCCACCACACTAACTAGTCTCATATTTAGAGGACCTTAATACCAAAATTTCGTAAACTTGATTTTTTTTTTTATATGGGCCAGTCTAGTAACTGTGGACTTCGGCCCGTCAAGATTCGCCTTTACCAGGTAGTTGTTAAAATCCACACACATGACCCTGCGGGTCTCGGACCCGGGAACTTCGAGCCGATGGCCTACCGCCGCAAACCGCTCACCACCCGGCCGGCAACCTCAATACCGAGTATTGTCTTCCCATTCTTTCTTATGTGAAGAGAAAGTTATTAATGAGAAGCGCGTGTGAAAACTGAAGACCTGAATTCACGTCATTTTGAAAGTGGCCCAAGTCCAACATTTGTGACATTTGTCACGAAGTCCCTGACTTGTGCTTAAAAGATAGCTGTCTATTCAATCCATACAACATAAATTAAATAACCCAAACAAAGTGAGCAACATGGAATGGACACTATAGAATGCTGACAACTAAATTTTGATTTTATTTCTGACTTTTAGGTATCTATGACTCAGGACGGGATAGTGTAGTGAAGAAGATGGGGAAGGAGTAGGCCAGAGCATAAGTTCAAGGTACCATCAAGGCATTTGCCTGCCGTGAATGAGAAAAAAAAGGGGAAAACTCAGGGTGGTCGGCTGCTGGTATAATATCCAGGACCTTCCGAATGCTATGGGAAAACTCTTCCAACTGAGTTACAGCCGCGTTTTGAGATCCACTATTACGTCAGCCAAGCGATGTTATAGAAGCCAAGACGTTTGTCATATTCAAAATGAAATTGAATCGAATTTTACAGAGTTTTACAGAGCTTTCTAAGATTACACTCACATACGTGTAAATCTTAGAAGTGCGTAGCGATATTGTGATCAATGATTTGTGTTGGGTACTGCCAGATATCACTGCTGTCTGTTAGTTTTGAGTGGCTACAATTACAGGTTATACCAGTCTTGGTTGAATTTTTGCATTTTTATTCCAGGATAGTCCTGATGTATTCAAGAGGCAACGTTGGAATTAAAATTGGCAGTGACGATTCGGAGAAGGGTAAAAAACTTTCAACGATTAATTTTCAACATGTAGTAATATTTGCAGAATTCTCTTTAGTTGTGGTAAGAACGCAATGACATTTATTCAACAGAGAAGTAATTATTCTAACTTCCATGATACCACTGTTACAACATTTTTTGTGTCTCCTGAAATAATCATTTCATGGACTGGGGTACTTTCCAGAATCACGTCTTCAATTGTAAAATGCTTGAAAATGTTCCAGATTTTGCTATTGTGCGATTATGCGATGTACTACTGTACTGTACACTGTAGTCACACGACAGAAACGTCCGTTTCGAAAAGGTATAGAGTGACTCTAATGGGACCCCACGATACGGCTGCCACTGAAACGTAAATTTGGCTTCATCTTACGTCATGAAAGCTTTCTTTATCCTATGCTATACTCAAAGTTTAAATCATTATATTTTGCAATGACTAATATGATAAACTAGAACCACGTTTTTTCGGACCTCTTTTATTGGGAACTCTGGGTTATCCGAAATGATTTTCGTAAAATAAATAAAGTAATTTGTAGTTAGTTTGAAAATATCTGCACATCGTTTTCAAGTGATTAATTCGCCTAGTTAATTCTCCGCATTGTACCATGCCATAAACAAATTTAAATCTGTTCCTTTCGGAATTTCGTTTATCCGGAACACGTGCGGTCCCATCAAGTCTAGAATAAAAGAACAAAGAGATTTCTCCAGAAAAAAACAATAACATATAAACTATTTCACTTTAGAGCCACTCCTTCAGTCTTCGTCAGATTTATAAATAATAGGAGTGCCACACAGTTTTCAAGAAACCCCCAAAAAGAAGAATATATGTTATACATATGTCCTTCAAAGTAACAAAAACAAGTTTCGAATAATTTTTACTCCAGCAGGGGAAAAGAGGAGGCAATCACGAAATTTTTCGCATGGGACGTCTACCCGCCTTTTTGAATAGCTGGAGTTCCGTAAAAGATATTGAAATGAAACAAAACTACTAGCTTTAACTTCAGTATGATTTTATTTAATTCTGATAAAAAAACAGTTATAAACTGTAGCTTGAAAATGCGCTTATTTGTGAATTTTGTATAATTTTTAATCAGCGAAAAGCCTAAATCACCGACATTTTGAAATAGCCTACCTCTTTAATTATTATTACAAAATGCCTCCACTAAGAGGTCTTTATATCCATATTAATAGATTTGAAATTAAGTATTCTCCTTTTCGGTAAATAATGTCTAAACACAGCTACGTGTGTAAATTTTATAAAGGTCAAATCTGTTGTGAAATGACTTGATATTAAACCGAATTAAGTTTGTTTTGTGTTCGTTTCAGTTCTAATATCAAACGGATTTCTTACAACAGAGTCAATCAATTTTCCATTTCTATGCTGGTATTTAAAAAGTCACATTCAACATTACAAAAGTACGTGTGAATAATACTGCTAATAACAGAACTGTATCCTAATCATTTTTCCGGTAAAATAATATCCAAAATGTAATTCGAAACTTGAAGAAATAGTCTTCATACAGAATCTGGTAGAATTACTAAACAGTTTATTACAGCCATTAAAAAAAATATGGGTTCCGATCTGCATAAAAACACGCTACGAGGCGTGCAGTTTGGAGCTGCATTTCCATTAAACAAAATCCCTCCCTATATGAAATTCCCTGTCTCGAAAAATTAGGCAGAACGGGAATTTTTGTTCTGCCTAAAGATTAGATCATTGAAAATATTTTCTGCAAAGTGCTGGAGGGCCTAATAATCTTCTCTGCATAGCCATTAAAACTCGTTTTGGAGTCAGTTCAATCATTGTGAAATGTAAATTTGTCATACAATATTTTATGTTGCAAAAGGTTTGCTGATCGAGTCACCCATATTAAAATTTGTTACATAAATAGACACTAGGTTATACCATAAATCAGTTCAATTTGGTAATATCATGAAACGAATTAATCTAAAGGAAATTTATCGTTACATTTAAAATTTTGTTAACCATACAAACACAGATTGCTGGGTCGTAACTTCTACTCAGTTGTATCTTTGATATGACAAAAACAACATGCGAAGCTGTGTAACAGGGTGAAATTTTGGCGTCCCGCCTGTTATACGTACACCAAGTGTGGAGTATTTTACTGTCAGTTAGAAACAACGCAGGGAAGGACTACGCCAACTCAGCCGATGTAGCAGTTGTAGTAGCAGGGAGGCCCAGAGATGACAGCACGTATCAATTAGTCAAGTATGGTGAGTTAGTGTTTGTGAATGTTTCTTGAACGGAAAGACATTTAACGGACGGTGATACCAGAATATATACGAACTCTTACTAATAAAATAAATATTTTGTATGAGTGTTATTGTAGATATGTGTAAGTGAATATGTATGTCTCGTAGTAGTTTATTAACAGCCACACCATGTAGTTGAAAGCAGTGGTTGTCACATCGACACACACAGATCTGGGAAAATCAATGTTGCCATACACTTTTAGTACCAGTATTTTTTGCTCGTTATATTTCAGTGGAGGACTTTGTTTTTAACAAGTCGACATCACCAAGAAGGCTTATTGCTGTCTTTTAGGGGAGCCACAATTGCCATCATCATTCATTCCGACTGTCGACAAGTCCTCAGTGTCGGTTCCACAGACTGTTCGTTCATTGGCTGATCATTCATTCAGTTTCATCTGTGTTTATTTTAACTATTATCACGTTTTCATCAAATCATGAATGAGAAGAAACGATCTGGACGTCATCCACATCTACCTCCTATGGTTCATGGACCGCCTCCATACAACGATCCACCGACGTATTCACCAACAGGCACCATTCCGAGGCAGAGAAACTACTTAGAGACAGCTCGATCATCTACTCGTTCACGTTCACCATCAAGAGACAGACTTTCGCAGCAACAATCTCCACCTAGCAAACGGACGCATACCATCAGTGATTCCAATTCAGAAACTGACCGATCTATGGACATAGGCAACAATGAAGATTTCTCATCAACAGCTACCAAGACCTATTCCTTCCTGTTATCGAACTTCAACCCTAAATATAACAACCCGAAACAACTTCTCAACCAATGCCTCAAATACATCTTTCGAGACAAAATCACCAGAATCATTCCTACTCGAAACGGAACAATTATTAAAACTCAGGATTCTAACTTCGCCACTACTATTAGGAACAAATACAGTTTCGAGATTTTTGGAAAAGCAGCTACCATGACTCGACTCGACAGTAAGCCATTGAGACAACCACCACCACCACGGAAATTACCAACACTGTCAGTTGTCATCAGAGGGGTAGACCTGGATATTACTGATCAAGAAGCTGAAGAAAAACTGCAACTGGAAGGCCACACAATCGTCAAATGCATCCGTATTAAAACATCTTTGGGTACACCTAGCTACATGGTTCGAGTTCTCACGCATCATCAGCAGACTATCAATGATCTTCTATCCAATGGCGCATATATTTACAGGAGTCGAACCGTCGAGATCACAACCACCGCTTCCACTTCGCTGTGAACGTTGCCAACTCTACAATGCTCATCACACCATCAACTGCCCAAATGAAAGTAAATGTGGATATTGTACTGGACCACATCAGACTAGAGACTGTTCAAATTTACGAAGACCACAAAAATGCAATACCTGTGGAGAACAACACCCAACGTTCAGTTACAAATGTAAAGGCAGACCGACAGGAGAATCCATTAAACCTGAGTTCATAGTACCAATCCGACCAACAGAGCAACAACCCAATTCACCTCCAATTTCACCAACCCAACCCATTACCCTCGAACAGCTTTTTACCGTTTTTACGATTACTCTTCAGAACTTATATCCCTTACAACGACCACATGTCCTCTCTCAAATCCAATATGCAGCTCGAACAACCTTCAATCTCAATTTCCATGCTACCTATTCTGGCCCTTACGTACATTTCCACCTTAGCTCACTGGAAACAGCTGTCTAACACCCATGATCCCAACCTATCATATTGGTTCACTCTCACTATCGAACCATATTCATCTTACTAACAGGGCTTCATAAGTTTTCCATTACGCCCAGAGTCGCTCCTGGGCAGAAGATAATCAATCATTTGTATTACAAGTCACTAGTGTTGTGATATGCACTGTACTTCATCATCATTGCTAATCCCACTATCACTTGATTTCACCTAATTACATGATTATGAGCAAAGCCTCATAATGACCAATTTTATGGATTGAAATAAATAAATGATTATAAAATATAGTAACTACTCTTAGCCCATCTACTTTTCCCATTATCCATACTCCCTTAAAATCCCTTCCCGAAATAGAGGGTATAGCCCTCTGGAGGGTGCTAGCAGCTGCTTGCAGCTACTAGCAAAAAAAAAAAAAAAATGTCACATCATCACAGATCATATTTTACTTGGGAAAACCACTGTTGCCATACAGTTTGAGTACCAGTATTTTTTGCTCGTTGAGATTTTGTGGAGGTCTGGGTGTGTTTATCACAGGTCGACATCACCGAGGAGACGTATTGCTGCTTCTTAGGGGAGCCACAGTGGTCATTATCATTCATCACGACTTCTATACCTATCACTGGACTGGCAAATGTGTTCACTCTTTTCATCCTGACAGTTAGCAACCTACTCATAATCTCTAATCATCAACCAGAGACTGGAAGGCATCGTCTCCCACACACAACAGGTGACAGGACCACCATATCAAGATCCATCTTCTTATTCAGTAACCATAAAAACGAAAGCTCGAGGCAAACACGGTACTGAACGAAACGTTTCATCGACCATTGACAATTCTGGACGCTCACCGCCAGCCAAGAAAACATATAATTTAAGCGAATCTGACTCCGACCACAGCATGGAACACAACGACTAAGAGGATACTGTCACCGACACTTCTGTAACTGCAACACATTCTTTCTTGCTGACCAAGTTTGATCCGAAGTTTCAAAATACAAAACTGCTCTTCCTACAGTTTCTAAAGTACGTACCTCGAGACATTATCATCCGGATTATTCCAACACGAAATGGCATCATTGTAAAATCTACCGAACCCAATTTAGCCAAGAAAATCAGAGACAAATACAGCCTGGAGATCTTTGGACCATCTGCACAATTCGTACGACTAGACACTCCACACTTAAAAAATCAGCCACCTCCACGAAGATCTCCGATGCTTTCTGTCCTTATCCGAGGAGTTAATCCGGATTTAACAGATGAAGAAATAGAACAGGAGCTAAAGACCGAAGGGCAGACTATTACGAAGTGCATCAGGATCAAAACCAAAACCGGAACACCTAGCTACATGGTACGCGTCTTCACTCATAATTCAGCGACAATCACAGACCTACTTACTGCCGGTGCCTTCATATACAGAAAACGATACCGTGTTGAACCATCCCGTTCCCAACCTCCTCTACCTACCAGATGTGAACACTGTCAGACCTATAATGACCAGCTACCCAAATGTAATACCTCTAGCAAACAGCACCCTACGTACAGATACAAATGCAAAGACACCTGAACCTACCCCTGATAATCCCGGACTTGTATTACCACTCCGACCTGCAGAACCCAAACCATCCTACCCTACAATTATTTCCCCATCACAATTGACCAGTTTTTTCCGTTATTACAATCACCTTGCAAAATCTCTGCCCCTTTCAAAGAACCAATGTCCTAAGCCAACTCCAATTTGCAGCACGTACAGTTCTTAACATCAACCTCCAACCCACCTACTCTGGTCTCTACATCTACGTACATACCAACCCGCTTGAAACTACTGTATAATATATGACAGCTCATAGTTACTCATCTTTTTCACTTTAATTCATCTCACCTTTCGCCCCCATAGCTGCACTGTCTCCATTAGTGTACAACAAAGGCTCACCTGTCACACATTGCGCTTAGAGTCGCCCCTGAGCAAGAAGATTCACCATCACCTGTCCGACTAAATGTTTGTGGCGTGAAATTGCATTTCATCCCCATTAATCATTGGTCATCTTCACCTCAGCTTATGTAAACCAACAAAATGGATGTAAGCAAATGCTTATAACGTCCAAGTTATGAGATTAAAATAAAATAAAGGATAAATAAAAGGTTCCTACATCCCATAGACCACCTGCAATCCTAAAAATCCTCCTCACCAAAACTTCCATTCCCTACAGAGAGGGCGTAATCCTCTAGTGGGTATTAGTCATTCCGGTGACTAACAAAAGAGGCCTTAGGTCTCTCGCGCAAAAAAAAGGCAAATCAGCTCCAAAGAAACAGGGGAGGAAACTCTTTTCCTCCCACAAAATGAACTGGAATCAATAACAGAAAGTTGGTGGAGGAAACAGCTCCCTTCCTCCCACATTGAAAGGGAATAAGTTGGTTGCAGCTGTAAATAGATGTCTCAATAAAGAACAATGTTTATGATATCTCGAAGCTGAGTGTTTCAGTGAGAATATTTGATGGAGGAAACACCATCCTCCCTCGAGCTTGGGGAGATCGCAGTGCTTGTGGACTCCCACATAGGTATAACACTTGGCGGAGGGATTGCGCTCTCTCCCACGGGACTGGTGAAGGTTTTAACAGCCTCCCACTGGGTAAATATTAGAGGAGGTATCTTGATTTGCCTCCCACACAGTGGAAGCTCACAAGTGTGATCCGGCAGTTGCGTATACCTGCTATCGAGGAGTAACGGAGGGGTCGCGGCCTGGAAGTAGATGCAGTATTAGGTCACTACATAAGTACGGTCGGTTTTGAATCTATCAGGTCACTGCATAAGTACGGTCGGTTCCAGGTCCCTGTTACAGCTGCATTAGAAACGCTTTCTGCTCTCCAAATATAAAATTATCTCTAAATAGAATTTGTGAATCCTAGCTCAGGCATGAGAATAGAAATCTCTACATTTGCTTCTCTTCGTTCAATATGATGTACGTAGTAAGAGATGAAGACAGCTACATAGGCACTTCACATACCCTTAGAAAGGTGGCATTGTTGCGCAAAAGATTTTATTACAAGATGGAATGAGAAAAAGAGAATGTAATGGTATTGCGGAGCATTCATGTTCCCAACTGAACACTACATAAAATTAACTTTCTTACAAGGATGATTCAAAATTCAAGGTCAAGTTCAAATTATAAAGTTTTAGGTCATTTATCTAAAAAAAGATAAATTTAATAATCTAAATTTTTACTAAGAAATGCCCTAACCTATTTGAGTTTAATCGCGACATTTCATCAGAGTATTTTGCCCTATTTTTTTTTAGAATTTTCAAAAATTGGATTATGCACCATTTTCAGGAACACTCAGTACTGAATTAGTCCATCTGAAATCGTGAAGCTTGGTTGCTCGACCCCTTTCAAAAAAAAGATATCTCTTATACAAGAATAGTTCAAAGCGGCGATTAATTTATTTTTATCAGAACCGATTAATTAATGGCAGTCATTTATTTTATTGCGGCACATGCAAAAATGTGTTAGTAAACGTTTACGGAAAACGTAATATCTGCAGAGTGGTTTATCATAGAACATTCAAACAAAAACCATTTATTCCTCTAAACTCTTGTTGATAATCTTAGTCCTCTGAATGAAAAGCCTAATACGTAATAGAACTTCAAAATTATATCCAAACGTGATTGCCGAAATAGAAACAGTCCCGACTTTTACAGTGTTGCGAAAAAAGGGATTGAACATCAAAGTTATTTTTGTACAGAATTACATAGCAATGTTATAATATACTTTATCTGTATATATAACTCTGTTTGAGACTCTTATTTTTAATGACGCTACAATAATAACTCAATTCTATATTTACATATTCTCGGCTAATTCTATTTAATCTCAGGGTTTCTATCCCTGTAGGTGCTTCTCGAGTTTCTTTCCGAAGGATAGATGGTAGCTCATTAATCAGTCAAGATGCCTCCTTCAATTAAACCTAGGCCTTTTGCACAAAAGGTGAGGCGAAGTTTGACTATATTGCTCATCTCTAGAGTATACACTCCAGCTAAGCATTCGAAGTTCACTGCAAGAAAAGTTGGTTTAGACTAAACGGTAGAGATGGAATTGAATTTTATTAAAATCCAGAAGATAATCTGTTTATTGTACCTTCTTTGACTACTTCGGTACACTATATATAAAGCTATTAGTGACTTATAAATAATTATAATCCTTTTCACAATTCTGTCATCCATAAGTTCCTTCTCACAACCGACCTGCTAACATATGAAATTATTTCCAGTTTTCCTTCATTCGATATTACTCAATTCCTTGCTCGCATTTACACATCCTCAAAACCCTCCAAAATCCGCTAGCGCATAAGATTAAAACAAAATCCGCCATAACATTCCAAAACATTTAAATAAAAGTTTTCCATTCTTACAACCTCCTCAAATGTTTGATGTTATAATTAGAAGGATTGTTCTTAAAGTTCGTAATTCATATCGTTAATAATAATTTTTATATTTATTTCGATTATAAACTCCAGTTTATTAATAATATAATAAAAATTCAAATATTAAAATTTCAATTCTCGTTTTAACAACAACAACAATGTCAATAAATAAAAAAATATGTAAACATCCATTGGCAAAATTAAATAAAATATTTATAGCAGAACATTAACAATAATGTCCATCTAATACACAATTGCATACAAACGTACCTACTGTATGTAACCTGAACATGCTTTCGATGTGGGGATTATGCAACAAAACTCACTTAAAAATACAAGACACGCCGCGAAAACACAAGATGCCCTAAGGGCAATATGGTCCCTGAAAATGTCGATTAACAGAATACCATCTTAACTCAAATGAAAAACCCTGGCTCGAATGCATATTGTTTATTACTAATAACTCCTCCGCTTTCATCCATATTCATAAACAATAAACAACGAATATTCCAAAATTACATAAATAAAGGCAACATGTAAAAATACTATTTAAATTCATTGAAATACTATGTTTAATACGTTCTTATCCTTGATTTCAATATAGCAATATTCAATATTCTTAGGAAATAAAGTATTCAGCAACGACGCAAAGTGATCACACAATAATTTCCAAAATTCTATTACAAATGATTTTAATCAATTAAAAAAAATTAAAATTTATTTTTCGGACAACAACGTTGTTTTCTACACTTGTACCTCTTGGATAGATTGCAAACCAATCATATTCCACATCCCTAAAGCTTAAAATCAAATTTTAAATTTAAAAAAAGGCAGAGTGTGATTCAATGAAATTATCCAATTTCAGCAAAGTCTAAATTTTGTATTATTAAATTCCCTAACTTTTCCTAAAGGGACCTTATTACTTCCAAGAAGATTTTAATAACTACATAAGTATCCTTCAAAATAAATATTAAATGTCTCAAACTCAAATAGTTACTTTTAAAAGGTAAACTTTAAGTAAGTAGTCTTTATTCATCAAGAATTTCTGAGCTCCTACGCGTTTTTTCCTCACAAATCAATATTAAATACCAGATTTAATTTTCTCACAATAAGTACAATTTAATTCTTCTCGTGATTATCAAAAGCAACATAACTAAGTTTATTACACAACGCCCTCCTAAGAATTCAGTTTCTGTTTATTAAGGCAATGGTTCAGTTCTATCTTTCATATCGAAACATTCCAACATGACCACACAAGACAAAGTTCCTTTAACATAAATACAACTGGTTCACAACTGATACATAGATACTTCAACCGATCCAATATCGGACCAACCCGCTATCGCTCGCCCCACATCATCTCAACCAATCAACCAGTGAACAAATACAAATTTCAACAATAAAAAAGGCAAGAATATAACCAAACTTGTTACTTTAATACGTACACAACAAATTAATCACACACAGGATTCACCAATTAATCCGCCACGAAACAAACACCCGATTTTCAAAGATATCCACTAACTTTAGAATTTTCAAAGACGAATTAGACTGCAATCAACACCTCAAACAGCTTTCCAACTCACAAGTCAAGCACTCAAAAAACCTAGGAAATACTCCTACCATGTGATCGACCTCCTTCAAAATAAAAAATAAAAAAATTAACATCTCTGCGTACTTGTCGATATATACCTTTTCGTATTTACATGAGTCCTAGATATTGATTTAACGATGATACTTTGAAATTTGCGGTAGCTGATAGCTGTCATATTGTAAAATGGCTGACAAGCATCACGCGCATATATATCAATAGGTTTATTGCATATAGAAGTATTTTTAAAAAACGGTTCCACCAAATAAAGCCATGCCAAATATGGTCGTTCTAAAATAATATTTAACCGGGCTCCTGGATCCCTAAAGGGCCCAATTGTTTTTTGCAAAATAAGGAATGAAAATGTTATACCAGTTTCCACATTTTAGGGTTCAAGCAGTTACAAAAAATGTGTATTGGTACGAAATTTAGCCATGTCCAATGTGACCCTTCTTGGCCGTCAAGCGTTTTTGGTCGTTTTCAAACTAAAAGTTTCGGGGACTGAGGGGCCCGACAAGATATTTTTTTACCTGGCTGTGTTTCGGTGAACAAAAATAACACAACATTCTACAAATTTTGCATGCTAGTCAAATTTCTATAAAGATCGGCCCTTTTCAAAATTATCATTTTGTCGGGCGCCGTGCCTCGGGTAAATATTTTTTGAACCGGCTGTGTTTGGGGCGACCAGACATAACGTAACATTCTATAACTTTTGCACGGTAATCAAACACAACTTTTTAACATATTTTTTCGGGAGGGGGGGGGGGAACGGCCGAATTTTATTTTGAAATTTGAGTTTGAGTAGCGTGAAAAAGTTGTAGAATCTTACGTTATGTCTGTTCACCAAAACACAGTCGGATCAAAAATATCTAGCCGGGCCCCTCAGTTTGAAAACGGCCAAAAACGCTTGACGGCCAAGAATAGCCACATTTGACATGGCTAAATTTCGTACCAATGCACAACTTTTAATAATTACTCCAATCCCAAAATGTGGAGACTTGTATCATATTTCTATTCCTTGTTTTGAAAAAAAATGTTTTTTTAGGGGTCCAGCGTTCTGATTAAATATTGTTATAGGACGGCCATATTTGGCATGACTTTATTTGGTACCAATGCACAACTATTGATAAGAACTCGAAACCCAATATCTTAAAAAAGTCGGCTCACCTTAATGTGCACCTTAAAACATTTTCAAATGGACAAACTCCACTCCTGGGATTAATACGTTTTAATTACAAATATTCAACTTAAAAGACACAAATAGGTTAGAAAGATATCCTAGAGTTGACCACAGACGGAACGAGTTAGCATTGGGCTGTTCTATGGGGCAAGAGTTGATGTTGCAAGGGGAAATATAATTGGAAGTGCCTTGGGTCTATAAAGGAAACACAATATTTCAGTAATGATGGCACGATTTACTGCATTCTTTTGTTTGGGAGAAATATGGTTCTCGGTTATCGAACGAAGACACGAAGAATTTGAGATCATAACAAAAGTTAACCCATCATGTAACTTTAGATATTATGCAGGGTGTCCAGTCTCAGTTGTCTATATTCTATACTCCGGCAGGCTGGCTATCAGAAGAAATATAGCCGACAGCAGGACTCAAACCTCCTTGGAATGATAAATCCAGGATATTAGAATTGTTCTTCTCTTGTAATCATAACTGTGTAGATGAAACATTGAGCACTAACTCTGTCTGTCGTTCTGTCTCTCTTCATAAATCTCTGAAACTCTTAATGTCTCTGTAGATCCGGTCACAACCTTAATTCTTGTTCTCTTTCTATTGGTCTGTCGGAAATTTTGCCGTCGTGGTAGTTCCTAAGGTTAGTCAAACTCTTCTGAGGTTCATGTCCAGGACACTGATCTATCGGGTGATTAATATTCTTACCAGGAATTGAAAGCTAATTTATTGTGGAGGTTCATGGTTCTGAAAATATAAAAACGTCTGTCGAGAAAGCGCTTGAGGGTGTATCATTCCGGCGCATGTAGTGTTGACACACTGCTGTACTTTTTGGAATGCTCTAATCTTTATTTGTGTTCAGTTCTTTCACTGATTATAGTCAGAACATTGGGGATTAAAGATAGGATCCCTGGAATACTTTAAGCATTCTATTTTTCTTGTGTGTATTGACCGGAGATTTGGGGCTGATATGTGATAAGTTCAATAGAAAGCACTTGTGTAGCTTTTCTGGTTCAAATAACTTTGCATATTATAACTAGTTCTGAACACCAAACTGCTTTTAGTTGCAGAGATTTGCAATGGTCTGTTAGCGTATTTTTTTCAGCTTAAGTGGTTTGGATTTCGTGGAATGACGCCTGTCCGTGTGTCAATTATTAGCCGACAATCATGTCAATAATAATAGGGAGCAGTTTTTAACACGTGTATTTGATTCCTTCATTCTTTTTCAATACATAATGTATTTTTGAGCAGTGTTAGCATGTCTGTGTTTATGTGTTGGCAATATCTGAATTACCATTGATCAAAGAATTTTGTAAGTTGTAACATAGAGTGAGGATTTCTTACCCTCGGTTTCCTAGCTGAACATCCAAGACCAAGTCACTCCTTACTTTTGCTTTGTAGATATCGTTTTAGTAAAGCAAGATTTTGTTTGTATTGCTCCTCCATATACGTGCTGGTACATATGATCTCAAAAGTTCTGGAGATTGATGTGCATCTCTTAATTTATGCTGTTTCTGGTAACAATTTCTAAAATGTGTAGGATAATCTTTTTATATAGTTCAGCTCTAGATTTGTGGATTTTTTTAAAGTTGAGTAACTGCGGATTTCTGTGTTATTCACGTAATATTATATTTATTTGATATCTTATAACTTGCTAGATGCCCATCTGTTCTATTAATACAATATATATTACTGTATTATAATACAGTAATATATATGTGTTCTGTTAATACTTCAGTGCGAGCGGTCCCGGGTTCGATTCCCGGTGGGGGCTCAAAAATTTCTGTGTTGACCCAGCATCGTGAGGACAATTGGGGAGCTGCTGTGAATAAAAGACAGTAGCGATCACAGTGAGAGTTTCGGCTCTCCTCTCTCAACCTGTCTGGTCAGCGTGGGAGCAGTAGACCAACTCCTCCCTTCGAGGAGAGGCCTCATCTATTAATGGATTGAATATGGCTGTGATGTATTATATATATATCCAGCAGTGGATAGAAAACGGCTGAATATGATTTTATATATATATATATATATATATATATATATATGAGCTCCTGCGTAGCCTAGTCGGTAGCGCGCTCGACTTCAGCGCGAGCGGTCCCGGGTTCGATTCCCGGTGGGGGTTCACAAATTTTGGTGTTGACCCAGCATCGTGAGGACAATTGGGGAGCTGCTGTGAATAAAAGACAGTGGCGATCACAGTGAGAGCTTCGGCTCTCCTCTCCCAACCCGTCTGGTCAGCGTGGGAGCAGTAGACCAACTCCTCCCTTCGGGGAGAGGCCTCATCCACTAGTGGATTGAATATGGCTGTGATTTATTTTTTATATATATATATATATATATATATATATATAGTGTTTGTATTTTTTGAGTGCGTGTAATTAGCAGCAGAGTAATTCACAGTAATAGATATTCTCTTTGTAATTTGTACTTTATAAAAGTTAGTGTGACATGAGTGTTATTAGACTCTTTGATTATTTTTCTGATCACCTTAAAATAGTTACCTACACAGCACAGGATATCCCAGTATGGACGTCCAATGGATAGCGGGAACAAGTCTGAAATTGGATGTTTGAAAGTGAGCCAAGTTGAGTTGAGACATCCAGTGGATACGAAACCAAATGCGTAAGTGGTGGATATGCAAAAAAGATAGAAGTTGGGGTATCCAGTGGACGCAGAAAAAGCGTCCCAAATTGGATATTTCAAAGAGAACCAATGTGGGACATCCTATGAATACCGAAAATAATTCCAAAATGGATGCCGTAATGGATAGAAATTGGGACATCCAAAGGATGCCTAAAGTACTCCCACACTGAATCTCCGCAACTACAGAGGTAATAGCTGTACGCTATTACAAATAACAGTATAATTCAAATATCGAAAATGAAGGATGACTTATGCTACTTATGTAGCACCTCCATTTGATACAATGTCGCTTCACATAGAAATTATGTATATCTATAAAGAAACTCAGTGTTGTATGAAATGTATTGATTTACTATACGATGCATGTTAACAGTTTGATTAACACGTTTGGTAGTACGTATAAGTATACTCGCAGTAACTTAGTCCTCAGAGTTTGTACAACGCTGTTTCTGACCCTCTATAGTGTACTGTTTTGGTCTTTACTTATCAGTGCAGCGTGGCTGAGTTGATGAGGCACTGGAATTCTAACGAAAAGATCCGTGTTCGCGTCCCACTTGAGGGAAATGTGTTTGTTTGTTTATATTTAACCCTAAACACGGAATGTTTTCTTTCTGGACGCGCGTACTTTAGAAGTTCCAAAGTCGTTCTTTTGGCTCCTGCATTGGACGTTCTGTGAACACAAATGGGACATCGAATTAACGTTACCATGGAGCATTGTTTGAATGTCCTAAAGGTGTTCGTTGACTCCTGTGTTGGACGTCCAGTGGACACATATGGTCAGCCAATGGAGGTTCACTGGACGTTATCATGGAATATTATTTGAACGTCCTAAAGCCGTACTTCGGCTCCTCAATTGGCGGTCCAGTGGACCAAAACTGTATGACCAATTGATGTCCATTGGACATACGTGTGCTGTGTTGATAGTTCTGAATCTGACCAGGCTTTGGTGGTGGCAGTGCCAAGAACAGGCCAGCTTATTTCATCTCTATTCTGTATAGAGTTATGTCCTTTTTTTTTTTCAGGAATTTCTGTTCTTTGTTTTGTTTCAGTTCGTTGCTTTACAAGGAGGATGAGATTAGAAGTGTTTTTTCTCACAATTCCTTTTGAGTGTTCCGGTAATATATTGCTTTTTTCACCTGTAGTCTATGCAAGATATGTTTGGAGCACTGACATTTGTTAACGTAACGTTAAATATGAGTGCTTAAATCCATTATATGCTTGCATTTTTTGCCAAGTACAGCACGTGATCAATCTTCTATTTATTTCTGTTTCTAGTATTCTGTCTGAGTAATGGGTTCTTTCAGGTAGGTTTAACCCTCTCTTAATCTGTTGCTTCAAATGTGTGTATTAGTATTGCCGTGGTTGAACTAGATACACATATGCAGGTTGAAACGTTTAGTTTTATAATTTTAGTGTGAAGGCAGAGTGGAAGTTACTTATTTTTGTGGGGGCGGGGCGGTTAGTTCTTTAGTAAATATCTAAGTAACCCCCAAATTTTAGCCGATTTTTCTCATGATGGTGGCCATTAGTTACCTTAAAATTGGGAATATCATGCCTATATTTTATCCTGATGATGTGCTGAATACGAAAGTATATACTGTGTCAAAGTAATTATTTTCAATTAAAGCACGTATTGAGAAAATGCGATGAAAGAAAGGTGCTATATTGACAGTCATTTTTCCAAAATGTCCAGTATTAGCTACTCTATAATTGAATTTATCATGTCTAAATATTATGGTGGTGATGTGCTGAAATGAAAAACATGTTGTTCTAAGTCATTATTTTAAACTAAAACCCTTTAGGTAAAGCAAAGAAATAAAGAAAAACTACTATATTCCCAGCCATGTTCAAAGATAGCGGGCATTAGATATCCTGGTTTCGAGTAATTAATTTCAGTTAAGACCATCCACAATTAGAAACTCACATAAATAAAGATAAATAGTTTTACATCGGCAGTATTTTTTCCAAGATGGCGGATATTAGATACCATATATTTGTGAGTATAGGAAACCACGGATTTGCTTATAGAACGCCAGCCAGCACGGCAATGCTTAGAACATAGGTCTGCGCTTCTTCTGAAAATTTGAACGAAATTAAAGGGGTCGTGGTTCGGGTACTTATCTTGCAAGTCGGTTCATTTGATATTTCCCAGGGATGATACGTGAAGCGTGAAATACATATTTGCAAACCGAATAACATAGAAGGTTGAACGTTAGAGATGTATATTTTGAATATATGATCTCATATGTAATTCACATCTTGCAACAATGCATTCTGTGACTTTTATCGCCCCTAGAAAATAGCAAATATTCAAAGAGCTGACTAAATGATATTTGAAAACATTAAATATTGTGACAGATTTACAACATTAACTTCTACTATACTATTTAGCTCCAGAAAACGTTATTTTACTACAATACATCGATTATGATTAGTCATGAAATGTTCATATTATTTACCATTGTTAATTGATTTTGGCCTCTAAGTTATCTCGGAAACATATAGCTTAATTCAACATAAAATTCGATTACTTCCCAAATTCATATTCAGGAAATGAGCGTTGTTGTGTTTAATACTCTTTTAACTACATTCAAATACCATATTTTTGAAGGACGAGAAGGAAGTTTATTGAAATAACAGCACACTTGGCAACCCTGAAAAAGAACCTTTCTCAAAGCAAATTCTCGCTTATTTTGCGTTAGCACTCGAGAGTCCTCTTGTGTTGCTTCACTCACAAATCGAGTAGAGCACCCAACACGGTGAACGAACAAGCCCTATCTGCAACTGGCCTGGCTCTCGCGCCGCCGTCGGGTCCTTTGCAATATGCATGAGAACCCAATTGGCATCAATCCCTGTTTACTCTGGATGCGCTTCACAGCTTTGGAACCGAACTCTTTGCTGGAAAAGTCCGTGGTGACTTGGAAAAGGGCGTCCGGAAACATAAACTTCACGAGAACATTGCGAATGCGAAAAAGAACTTATCTTTGTCAGTGTAACTAGCCTATATTTTTCTCTTACACCCTTCTTTATGTTATATATATTGTAATAAATACGAATTGCATGAATTCTTAATACAGTACAATAATTTACGTTACTCATATTCACATGTTGTATTTCTGTAGGATAGTTTTATGCAAACTATTTCACTTTCAAAAGACAGTTGATGGTGATAGATATAAGAATGTGTCTGGCAATGACTTGGTAACAAAGTAAATAAAAGTTCACAATCAGAAATATTGTCCAGCGTTAGAATATTGTGGTTTACTAATACCAAGCAGAATTTTCTACTATGAGGATTAGTTTTGTGCACAATTCTCAATTGAATTAAATTTAATGGCTTTCTAAGAATCTTAGGCTCAGGCCGCGATAGGATGGGGTAGAGGATATTGGAACATAATTGGCAAGAGTCTAATTTGTGAGTACCATTACGATATTTGTCTGGTGTAACAGAAAAAAAACTGACAAAGCCCTCAGTCAGGATGTACGGCTGCTGGGATTGTGTCAAGCACCTTGCGGTTGTTATAAAAACTCTCTACGAATTGACCAATCCTACCAGAAAAGTGCACATTTCTTGCCTTGTAGAGAAATATGTCATCCTTGATTTCTAGAATAACGTCACGCCAATTGCACAGATGGGAGTAATGCAATAAGATGTAGTATGTGAATTCTAAATTGTGTTAATTTCACCGGTGATTTGGAATAAAGCTATAAAATTTGGTTTTGGCTTCAGAATCGAATTAAAACCTAAGTCCAATCTTCAAACGGCTCTGAACGCGGGTCTTCAAATTTGATATATTTTCCTGTTATATTCCAGGCGAACTTCGTTATCATCAAGGTTATCATGATCTTCATTAACTTTATGATTAAGACGTCAACTGGAAGAAAGATACTGTCGATTGAAAGCAGCACAGTCAAGGCTGTTCTGATAACGAGTTGATCGCCTCAGCAAAGATCATGCATGCGGGTTTATCGGTTTCGAACATTTTTAATCCGTCAAAACATAATTGTGCTTGGATACGGGCAAATTAGAGAATTTAGAAAAATATATGGGGACAGCTTTCCTCAATATCAAAAAGCGGACATGTCCACATAAATATTGACGTATGGTAATCCTACATATTCTTTATCACAGAACCTTCTAAATGAAACCTCGTATAGGGTATAATCATGCATTGTGGTCTTTCATAAAATAATCAATGTAATTCCTTCAGTACGACGCGGTGGTGGTGTGTTACTAAAGAAGGTGTCTTCCAGGGCTTAAGTTAAAGGTACAATTCCTGCAATTGCCTGGTTTGACTGAGGAAAAGTCTCAGTTAAGATGGTTGGCCGCTTGTTTGGTTTTCTTGTCTTCTGTTTTAAAACCATATACCGTAAAAAGGGGCTATTAGAAGCTTCTTTTTTAGTTATTTGTCTGCATACAGTTTTTTTTAATACACTTTCAGTTCATTAGTGTTTCCCGTGCCTTCTGGCATTCCTTTATTTAAAAATACACACGATTGAGTATTAGCAGGAACGAGATCAGATATGCAGTTTCCAGGGAACCTCAAACGTTGGACTACTAGGAAAGTGAACGTATTGTCTTTACTTATGACTTCCTGTAACGAGATGTGGTTACTTGGAAGCTATTACTGAAATGTTGTGGTTGTTTTGAAGTGGAATGATATGTAATATGATAGAGTAGAACACGTACGGGCAAAATAAGGTAAAGTATTATTAGGAGAATTTTTGAAAAGACTAGAAAATGGCACATTAATAATACTAGAAAAACTTGATATTGTAACTTAGGAAATTACAAAATATTTGTCGCCAGAAACTCCTTATCTTATTGGGCAGTGAAAACATATCAAATAATAGTCTGGACTTGCTTTCCACATTAACAATGCTTAAACGTTAAAGCATTGAAAGTGACAATAAGTTCAGACATCAGAAACTACTACATCACTGTGTAGTGACAAGGTATCAAAATGAGTTTGGATTTTTCTTGGATCATCAATAATGTTAGAAAACTATCAAAGTACAAAAATGGACAAAATGCAAAGTTTAAAACCAACTGATGTTATTGTGCAAAGACAATATATCAAACTCACAGTTTATACTTGCTCAAGTCAAATTGAAGGTCATGTTTCCTCTCACTTTGTTCTTGAGTATGAAACTTCAGCCAGAGTTTCAGCAGTATCATCTCCGTCAATATCCACCTGAAAATTGAAGAAAAGTTTTGAAATTAATTTTTGAAATGAAAACGCCAACGGTTAAAGACAGGAAACTCATGTTATTTTGTTGAAAAAACTGTATGCACCGTTACATATTACAGTGTTGAATTCTCCACTAAATTGTAGGGGGTTTTCCAGACATAATTTTCCAGAATTTGCACTTCCTTGAAAATAAGGACATTTTAAGTTTTATTTTTTCATAACAGAAGGATACACATTATATACTTTACGTCAGGCATAGAGCTTATTTGCACAACAGCACCTATAATAAAAATATCTCACTACTTATACATGACAGTGAGTTATTTTTAGATATAACAGTTTATATATCAGGTTACCAAGAAGCCCCAGAATTTCAAAGTAGCCCCGTTTTACGGTACTCCAAAACTGAATTCCTGTATTATCTGATAATGTTTGTTTGAATTTATTTAAGGCCTATTGACAATCTGAAAATATAACACAACTCGCATAACAGAAATGGCAATAGTTCAATCGATATATAAACTTTTTTTTTACACTTTTGCATGTTATATTTCCCTACATTTTCCCTCAGAAAGAGCACAAATGAGCTCCAAATACTGCCAAGTCTCTCACATAAAGAAACACCTCAATATGTTTCCTGTTTTTGTGCAACAATAAAAACGAAGCAAACCTAGTTTTCTACTCTATTTTAGGTAATAACTCCTCAAAGAGAAAAGCATCAACGAAGAAAGCAAAATGAAGATTATGCTCTGGTTATGGTTGCAGAACTACTTTTAGTAAAAATGAATGAAAGCAAGAAGGAGATATTTTCTTCTCTTGAATTTCATTTTTCCCCTTATTATTTCAAATCTAACATGCTTGAAGAAGCTACTCAATCATGCACACTAAATTGAATGAAGAAGAAAACTCGTCAGCATTTTTCTTAAATATGGAGCAGCAGACAGTGCGGTGGCGAAAAATTAAATTCATTTTTCTCTCGCCTACAAGACGCTTTCCATTATGTAGCAAGGGGTCAGCATATGAAAATAATAAGAAAAGGATAAGTAAATTTAAAATTCAACGCCCTTTTTATTAATTTACTTTTTCTCTTCTTTTTTTTTTAGTCTCTTATATTTCTCTAGATATTTTTCAGTAACCAGAAAAACACTACTGTTCTAGCTCTTCCTTGACTTTGGGATAATTCTCAGACTTGGATTATTTAGTGTCTTATTCATGCTTGCGTGCATCTGTCTTATTAAGAGTCACCTAGCATTTGGGCGTTAAATTGCACCTCATAAACATTACATCATCCTGTTTTCTTTCGTCCCTTACAAAGATCCTACAGTTCATAAGATACAAATTACGTTTTAAGAAAGTAAGTTTAGTTTGTGCTTTATTCTGTTTCACAAATATGTGTTATTCGAAATCTATACTATCTTTAGTTTAATTTAAATGAAGGAAAGACAAAATTAATAAACTTAATACGCTTCCTACAAATCATTAACAAATATAGATACTTAGCCAGCTTTATTCTTACTACAATTGTAGCTTCTTATTAAACATCGATGATAACCTTTGAAATAGTAATTGCTGCTTCACCGTATGCAAAATTGTCTTTATCACTGATTAGATTAAATTTTTTAGTTGATTTCCGGACTCAGTAAGAAGCATTTCAAGCAAAGAAAATAGTTTTGGTATTTGGAGTACTTAAGAAAACAGTACATTTCTTTCCAATATCTTTAACCCTTTCAAATATAGTTGTCCTCCATCCTGTTTCTGGGACACCATTTATACTTACATCTATATATTGCTAAGTTCTCAAATTACTTTTGTACGAAAATCACAAAGAACGGTAGTTCTTCGAGTGACGCTAAGAAAGGAGTCTGTCAGCGGCACTCACATACATACAGCTAATTTCGGGCTCTAGCAAACTATAAGCCCGATTTTGATGCCTAAACTTGAATTTAAAAGCTCTTTGCCATAGCAAGATACAGAAAAAAATGGGTCGGTAGGACCTCATTCGAACCCAGTAGTGCGGTTCGAAAAACAATAAGAATTTCACATTTCTGGTGATAGCACTGGCCCCAGACCATATAGGCGGCCGAAACGTCCGGAATCGTAATCTATCCTTCAATACCTTTTAAACGGTGTATCACACATCAAAATCGGACAAGAGGTTCAAAAGTTATGACTTTTTTTTTTAGCCTAATAACAGAATTTTAACAAATAATAGAAAAGAGCCTCTGTTCTTCTGTCTGTCTTTTTGCTTTATCAAAAAATGGCTGGTACCAGGGAGTTACGGGGGTCAATTGCGGGCCTCGTACAGGCAAATTGATGCTTATTGTTTAAAAAGAGTTACCATTTTCGAGATACGGAGCCTACCATGGTCCAAAATCGACCTTTTGTATGAAGACTATGCACTTTGTTTAAATATGCACCCTTACAAAATAAGTGATATCAGTATAAGAACCCCTTCGGGGTAAAGTTAAGAGTGACGCAAAAATTCTACTCACAAAAGAAGTGATATCCATTTTGCGGTGACTTTCTTTGTGTCACTATGGTGGAAGGGTGGATACTAACGTAAGTCTCTTAATTTTATTACAAACGAAACAATTCCGCCATTGTGACACAAAGGAAGTCACTCGCAAAATAGGTATCACTTCTTTTGTGAGTAGAATTCTTGCATCACTTTTCCCTTTAACCCGAAGGGGTTCTTGTACTGATATTATAAGATAGTATGCGTTAACGAACCATGCATTCATAGGTCACTCAACCTTTTTTCACAGTTTTGAATTACGGTACTTTTGTAGTTTGTAGTAAAAAATATTTCATTTCGAAAATGGCGTTATTTGAAAAAAAAGATAGAGTGTTCTGTGTGTGAACTTAGTTATATTCATGAATTGTACTTTATTTATAAATACCATGCTATAATTTTATACTGATATGGATATATGATATTCAGCAAATTTCCCTTAATTCATACTGGTTTTCAAGGTATTTTCAAAGGTATAAAATAAGCATTCTCATAATATTGATCAAACAGCAATTACCTCAACTATGCATTTTTGCCTTATTTTAATGCGGTACGTAATGTTAATCCCTCAGAAAATAATAGCATTTTTTTCTGGACTGAATAGAAATATGCTATGCTCGAATCTGAGCAACTTTTTAGTTCTTCTCTGACCTCGTTTCTGTTTGTTACATATACTCGCAGGTATTTAAACTTGTTTATTGTATCTACTATCATATTCCAATTGTTTCTATTTCCTTCACCTCTGTGTTTCTTTTTGTTATCATATGTTTGTTTTCCTTTACTTTCGCCTATTCTCATTGGAAGCTTCTGCTAGCAAATCAGTGTTACTTTGTAGTGCATGTATATCGACCTCCATTAAATCCATATGACACCCGGGTAAATAAACAGCTAGTTCAAGTCATTCAACAATAGTTCATTTTGGCGTCTTATTTTTAAAATCGCATATTCTAACGGAAAGTTCAAGAGTAGCGAAGACAATGCATCTCATTCTTTCAATCCGCTGCGAAATTGTGTGACGGGTTATTATTACCTATACGCATTCTATTTATGGAGTCACTGTGACATATCCTCAGTAGTTGAACATTGTTTTCAAAATTCCTAATTATTCTTAAATATTACAGTAATTCCCAAATTCTGTTACTGGTTCAGTGCCAAACATGAGTAAAATTGTTGGAGATACTGAAACAATCACAAAGCGAGAATTTATCGAGATTCTTAAGGAAAGAAACAACTGGCTGAGATATATCCCGATTATTTTCAAATTGTTGTGCAAGTTTCGAAGAAAACTCGCAGGCAATAAAATAAATAGATAAATATTCTGTCTAAATCTTCTAGCTAGAAATACCGAAGATCTTTCCTGCTCCTGAAAGGCGTACTCACTGAGGGACGGGTTTAGATCTTACATGCCACTAAACGCCCAAGTATGAAAAATTTTAAATCAGGGAAACAAAATATATCCCAAAAGTCACGGAACAGAACTACAAACTATGCCATTTTCTACGTTGTAAAGGAAGAGGAACAGTTATATGTAGAGTACCAATTATTGGGGCACTATTCAAGAAAAGTACTTCTTGTAATTCCTTTCGCAGTACATTTTGAGAACAGTCATTTATCTCGCAATCGGACTGCTGATCTTAATAAAATGATACATTCTAACTTCTAAGAGAGATTTTATTATGAGGAAAATATGTCTCTCATGAGGCAGACATCGTGTAATTTTAGATGGTGTAATGTTATTTATGAATCCCTACAAGAATTTGGCTTAAGGCCTTCTTACTAAAGAACTGTTCAGAGATAGGCTAGTAAGCAGTTGGAGGTCCAATCACAAAATACAACAGCAAAACTATAAAATTAAAATCACATCCTCGCAGCTCGAGCACAAAAAATCTACAGCTAAGCATTCTGTTAGCATTGTTGTTACCCTTTCTGAAACAGAATGTTAATTCAATTTTCCTTGTAATACCTTACAATTGACATTCGAACAGTTATTCATTTATATTCTTATAGCAATTTATTTCTCGCGACATACACTCTAACAATTGTTTATTTTTAAAGTAGTCTCAGGAAGGCCACTCTAACACTATGTATATAGTTTGTCACAAACCCATTTTAACAGTTACTTATATATATATAGTACTGTCTCATAGACACCATTGACGCTTTGAACTGTCTCATTTTGTAATACTGTTCCACAAACACAATTTAAAAGTGATATTTTTTCTCTGGTACACTCTGATAAACCTCATTCTAACATGATCTAACCAAAAACAAAGATTATGTATGTCGGGTGCATAAGTCATCAAAGACACAACGAGAAACAGGATGTTCTAAGAAAATATCAGTGTCACACAATTATATTTTATCTTATTTGTTTTAATTCTTGGGAGTGCTACCACACTGGGCAGTGCCAACAACAGGAAAGCTTATCCTATATTTCAATATTTTTCTTCATAATGATCTATATATGGCTTTATTTGGAACGATCCAAATTTTACAAATAATTTATTTCTAAAGGAGATTAAGCGATTCGTGATGGTTTATCCAGATACCAAACTTAAATGTACAAAATTAACCAAGAAATAAGCAACATATTTTAAATTATTAATAATGATGTGTAAGAACTAAGAACAGAAATGTAACTCCCGAATTTGTTTAGTGCCGGATCTAAGAGGGGGATCAAAAAGGGGCAAGCGACCCGGGCGGCACGTTTAGGGGGCGTTAAGCACCTAAACATAAGCAATAAAAGCTTCTAAAAATAAAGTAAAATCGCAAATTACATTGAAACTGACTTAAAACGTGTTCAAAATTTCAATACCGGCGCACTAAGATATTTTTAATGTTATTCCATAACAACCTACCTTCATCTTTAAAATTCAAAACCGCGATTCAAGTCAGATAGGCAGGTCTACTGCCTTACTAGACTTAGTAATAGCGATGCCACGACAAGCTCCTAAGAAGATAACAAACGTACACTACTTGTTGCCAGACAATGTTGTGGCCGTTGCGTCGGCCGGTCGTTTTGTTTGACTAAGAAACTATGGAAAGGGCGGTGAAATTTAACTTTGCCTCCATAGGAAAATTTCTAGATGCGGCACTGAATATAACATTGATATTAATTTGAACCTAAAGAAAAATTATATGCAAAGTTACACCTCACGAAGTCACATAACAAAACTTCCATGTAAACGAAATAGATTTAAAGGAAACTTAAGATATCATAAAAAACAAAGCTTATAACGTACATTTTGGAAATTCTCCTAAAGTAGGATCCAATCACGTTTTTTATCGAACTCGAAAGCTTCAGTGTGTATATGTTAAAAGCCTGTTGAATTTTGGAAAGAAATCCCGTTTCGAGTAAGAACGCTGAAACTAACCTAACATGACTTATTCTGATGTAATTTTATCTAATCAACAGCAACTTTAAACGATCTCACCTAACTTAACGTAAGGAATATGAAGTACCATTGAAAAATAGATGTAAAATTAAATTAAAGCATTCGAGTACAAGGGCGTGCACCTTAAACTGGAATATAATCGTATCTTGTATCTATATACTCCGTGTTAAAAAAAAAAATAAAGATATCAAACTATGTATTGTTAGCCTATATTTTACTCATTTTAGTCACGAAAGTTCTGAATATAAACATTTTAATACCATTATGCGATTTGCATGAATGAATATATTTTTGCACATTCTTTTCTTTAGTTCACAATGGCTCATGGTGTCATCAAATCTTGGAACGTTAATTTAACTAATTTCCCGACGTTATAGAATGAAGAAATTTTGCACGTGAGTAGGGTGACAATACATTATTCCATTGTTACTTTCAAATATTTCTATATATTTACATATTTAATATTTTTTTAATATGGACTTCTTTATTCTAAAATAAATACTAGTCTGCAAATAGCCTAAGTTTTACGGGTTGCAGAACAGTTTAGGATTTGGGTCATAAAACATTTAGCTTGAGAAAATGTATCCGAACACCAAAATAACTCAAAACAGAATATTAAAAAAAAACTTTTTAAAGACATACTTTTTTAAATAATTTGTACTAAACGGTAAAATATAATTTTGTTTATGCATGACTAAAAAGAAAAGCATGAACGCTCTGTCATATACATTCATTTTATAAATTCTTGAATTAGCTCACCCCATGCTTTTCTAAGTCATGCATAAGCAAAATATATTTTACAGTTAGTACGATTATTTAAAAGAAACGTATGTCCTTAAAAAGTTTATTATTTATTTATTTATTTTAGAAATCTTCCTTGTAAAAATATCGGATACATTTTTTTTACCGTTGAATACTCCCATATTTACACTCGGAAAGACAAAGTGAGGGACAATCAAGCAAAAAAAACACAAGTTCATTTTTAGACAAAAATAAAAGTTTTGTACGTTTTTAGGCCTAAATGAATAAGTGCATCAAATAATACAAAGTAATTTTGCAATAGATGCACTTATCCCATCGTAATATGTACTCTAGCCATAAAATTATTTTTGCACAATGCAGTTCATTAAGGTCTTAAAAAGAACGAAACTTGTTTTTATCTAAACATAGACTTGTGTGCTTTTGCTTGTTTGCTCTTCAGTTGGCTTGGAAACTAACTTGATAATGAAAAGATAGTTAAACTGCAATTAAAAGTTTTCCAACTTCATAGACACAATTTATTATGAGTCTACATATTGATAAGTTATATGTGCATAAGCTCTATGAAAAATACAAGAAATACACCAGCAGTAGTTCATTTCTTTTTAAAAAGGAAGAGAAATAAAATGTAAAAAGTGTTTTAAAGTGAAACGATTTGATAAGCACACTGAAAAACTTAAAACTTAATATTCAGCGTGCTTATCGTTTCACTCAAAACTTTTATATATTTTATTTTTTACGTTTTAGTGTTTGTGTTTTTGAACAATAGCCGCTTCCTGCAGGTAAAAATATATGCTTAAGCAAGGGATGAGGAGTTAGTTTTCCAGAAATTTATAATGTGGTCAGGAGTACGTATGCATGCAAAATTTCAAGTCGATTGTAGTAATGGAAGTAGATTAAAACTAAAGGGGATGAAGTTTCTTTACCCCCTAGAGGGCATGGATTGAGTAGGGGATGAGGAGTGAGCTTTCAAAAAAAGAAAATGTATTGTCATTGGAACTAAATACGGTTACTAAGTTTCAAGTCGATTGGAGTAGTGCAAATGGGTTAAAATTGATTTACAAACACTGCTGGATTAAGCTATTTGGGGACCCCGGGCTACTGACTATTAGGACCCATGTTACTTTTCCTCTGTGCAGGACCATCGTAACATCATTGTGCGTCCGAACAAAGCAATTTACTGGGGCACAGACACCCTTGGGTCGTTAGCAAAGTTCATTATTTCTAAAAATAAACATGCATTTTTTTTTTTTTTTTGGAATTGTATCTAATATTAGAACAAAATTAATGAAATGTTTTGTTTTTTTTACCACAAGTAGGTACGCAAATTTCAGTACTGTATGATTTATCACACTCATGCTAATCCTATGAAATATTTTTTTAAATATTAGAAAAGTAAGTCCAATATCACTTCTAAGTTTAACAGCTTTAGATACTATTGCACTAAGCGGGAGTTTCTTAAACTATGGCACGCGTACCACTAGAGGAGCGCGAAAGTTTGGATACTAGTATGTGAACTTGGTGCAAAAATAAACAATGCACGTATAACTGACCTAACATATTGTCACTGATTGAACGAGAAAATATCTGATATCCAGATCAAGATTCTTCAAAACTGACATTCGTAACATAGGCCTTCTTATCAAAAATTTTATTTTAGTAGTCCAGGATAAAAACAAACTGAAATTATGTGAGTGTATGCAAGAAAGAACCTGATAAGTAACATTTCTGTAGTTTCGAGAAAAACAAGTTAAAAGATCGGAGAAAGCATTGTTGCTCTGAAAGATTGTACAGAAACGCCATGTTTATCACTTACCAGGTCTTGCATGCATCCACAGAATTGTGTTGGTACCAAACAAAATAAAACAAACTTTTCCAATTATAAACTATCCTTACTAGTTCTTGGTACGTACAAAGATTTTCAATAAGTTTTCTCATATAATTAAAAACAATGACTTTTAATTCCCTTATAATAAAAGATCAAGCACAAATACAGAGCAATAGTTAAACAAATAATACGCCTAATATTATTTCAATAGTTAATAAATTAATTTTTGTTTATATATTTTAATTTTTATAGTGTTGTTCCATTCTATTATTCAAGATACTATCCAAGCATTTTTCTAGTGTCATTGAGGGAACCAGGGAAAACCTCCGTCGGGATACTCAGCACCGGTAATCGATTACAAACACGCTAATGAATGTTCGACTCCGTTGGTCAATTTTAAATATTAGCGTTGAAAATTCAGTAACAGTACTGGAACGGTGGCACTATGAATTTCGATATAAAAGTTTGAGAATGCATGCACTGAAAAACACAACGTAAATAGTCTGCTATCAACCATCACACAATGGCCTACGTTTCACGATCATTTAGTGATCTAGTTTGTAGGAAGCTGATTCTGAAATCTAATCATACTTTACCAGTTATCGCTTAATATTTCCCACTGCTGATAAGGATGGCAATACTTTTCCAAATTGAAAACAATATAATTAAATTAAGGTAAATGTTTATAAGAAGTATTTAGATCATCAGCATAGGGTGGCCTACGGACGTATCGGTTTAGAGGCCCCCGGGTCATGTATTATGACACCCCTGCCCCTGTGCTTACTATTTACATAGGTAAGTTTACTTTTGGCGGGACCTCTGAAACAGTGGGGGTTCCTGAGCTACAACCCCTTTAGCCCTTCTTTAATTCGGCTCTGTTTACAAGATTTGAACCTAACAAACTGACAGAATTGTCGAGTGAGATAAAACATTTTCAAAAGAAAGCAAACGTTGAAAGCCTACTTTTCTCCAGAAGTAGTGTCATGTAGAGCGTAAGCTTTATTCATAATCTGCTACTTGTAACTATGTTATAAAAATATCTTAATATATGGTTAGTTGGTTGCCTTCTGATATAAGCGCACAAATACAACAATATTCGCTCAACGTAATAATCTTAGCTTAATCGGGAATTAAAGATCCAACTATTCTATCAATTTAAAATACCTACAAGAAACGTACTCAATATAACAGACAGACATCAGGTTACAGGAAATGACAAGAATTCCAGCCCTCTGAAATCAACGAAAGAACATGTACAGAGGAAGTAATATCTCGTATTCCTCAATTACTCATCTGTAACATGACTTTCAGGTATTGCTGGCAGCGTCACGTGGACCAGCACTATACAGCACCCAAGTCCGTCTGTGATTGGTAAAAGGATTTCAATAACTTAGGGACGAAGCTTGGCCCAGCTCTCGAAGTCCGCATACCCGTGATCGTACCTAGACTCAGTCAGAAGCCAAACCTCAGTTCGCCTCCCCACCTCGTTCATCGTTGCTAATAAGAAGACAATACTTCGAAGAGAGAAGATAGCCGTCTCCATCTTGTGGCAGCATCTAGCTCAACCGCCTAACATCTCCTGAGTTGAGACCAGACCAGATGGGCCAGGTCCACGGCAAGAAGCACCACCATTCAACTTCTCCTGAGGTATTCTCCTTCCTTAGCCAGCCAGACCCAACAGCTAGGTAGAACATCAGACCAGATATTGGTGAGTTTGGAACTTTTATTGTTTTCACTTCTAAGTTTGTATCTAATATGTTAGATCATGAATAGCGCGTCGCTACAATTGTATTTATGTATGTGAGTGACCGTCGATCGATCTTTGCCTGTGCGCTATTGCTTAGAACAACTTTCTAACAGTAAAATCCAATTGGATGATTCCATTGTAATCCTGCACAGTAAAAAATAGCTGTGTTAATTCAACACAATGAGGTGTCCCAGCGTGACTACCACTTTTGTGTGTTAAATCAACACAACACACGGTGTTGATTTCGGTACTGGGAGAAAAAAAATACGGCTGCAGCTAGATTTGAACATGGGTTGCTCAGTTTACCGACTTCGCTAAATCGTCAGACAGAAAGAGCACTAGATTGAAACAATATAGAGGATAAAAAATGTTGCTGAACCCCAAACACACAAAAAGTTACTCTCACGACTTATGCCATGATTTAATCACTTTTCCATTGGTCAGTTAGGAATCATAATCCCCATTTATTGAGAATATGTTCCATTTCTATGAAAGCAAGCGCAGCATTTGACATGTTGTTAGATAAGCAGTAATACTGCTGAAGTGTTTGACTGTCGCCATCTTGCTTGCTTTCATAGAAATGGAATATTTTCAATGAATGGGAATTCTGGTTCTCAATAGACAAATAGGAAGTGATTGAACCATGGGATAAGTCGCGCAAGTAACTTAGTTTGTTTTGGGGGTTCAGCAACATAGATTTGACCCCCTTCACTGCTTAACTCTATAGTGTAGTCGTTTAACTCAAATGTTGTTAGTAAATATCGTTTGCATCTAGTGCTTATTCTGTCTGACGATTTAGCGAAGTCTGTAAGACGCTCTACTTCTAACTGAGCAACCCATGTTCAAATCTCACTGCAGCTGTATATTTTTTCACAGTACCGAAATCAACACCGTGTGTTGTGTTGATTTAACACACAAAAGTGGTAGTCACGCTGGGACACCGCATTATGTTGAATTAACACAACTATTTTTTGCAGTGTGAGCTACGTCAATTTCGAAACTAAAGTTCTAAATTCATTAGCATCCTTTTAGAACATCTCCGCTTATCCTAAGAGCCAGCAATGCGCGTAGAATGACAGTAGAAGTTTCAATTTGCTGTACATCGAAGGAGTATATAAATGCCAAACTTCATTGATCTGTTTTGATCATTACTTGTTTCCAAAGAAAAAAAAATCCTTTCGGTAGGCCTACAGACTGAGGTAGATCTCGAAGTTTCTTTTTATTTCCAAAAATTCAAATATCGCCTTATATGAGCGCTATCGAGAAACTATTTATTGTTTTGTAGATTATTCATCAAGAGCTGTTCAACGATACCTCACAAGACACACACACACACATATATATATACTCTCTTTGTTTCGCTTGGAGCGCTGCACCCAGAGCCCCGTAGGGGGTTCGCCCCCCAACTTCAGTGCTTTTGAGAGGATGCGCCTCCTTTTTTTTAACAAAAATCTCACTGCAGCACTACACCACCATGGTATCCATCTGTACCCTCCCACGGGGGGCTGTGCCTCCAAAAGGAAGGTTTGCCCCATTTATTGTAACCTAC
>JAGDQP010009602.1:45441-58442 GCA_022664845.1 Lepisma saccharinum
GAAATTGGGTTTTTGGGGTGGCCATTTTGGATCTAAGTTGACGACTTTTTGAAAGTTTTCTTATATTGTCGTGACCTACTTGTGATGGTGCAACTTCAAGTAAAATTTCATTTATCCAGCTCAAACGGTGTGCAAAATGGGATGTAATATTTCCCTAAACTACTCGTCATAATGCACCTTTATACCAAATTTCGTATCTCTAGCTCAAACGGTGTGAAAAAGGTTTTCTTAGCTCCTCCATTTTGGATCCAAGATGGCGTCTTTGAATACATCATGTACTATTTTAGTAACATACAAATGATAATGTATAGTGTTACCACATTTGATATTTCTAGCTGCAGCCGTTTAGGCTGTGTATTCTATACAATAATGGGTTCGGCGGCCATTTTGAATCCGAGATGGCGACTTTTTCAACATTTCGTAATATTTTCTTGAACTAGTAGTGACAATACAACTTTATGTCAAATTTCATATCTCTAGCTCGAACGATATGGAAAATAGATTTCTTACTTCCGCCATTTTGGATCCAAGATGGCGTCTTTGAACTCATTAGGTAACATTTTCGTAATCAAAATGTGATGTTGTACCTTTATGCCAAAGTTGATTTCAATAGCCCCAGCGGTTTAGGCTGTGTATTCTATACAACAATGGGTTCGACGGCCATTTTGAATCCAAGATGGCGACCGATTTTGCTCATTAGCGAACTTAACCGAGCTATTAAGCCTAGAAACAACGTATCAAAATTTGGTTCAAATATCTTCAAAATTGTGGCCGGTAGCGTGTTAATATATATATATATATATATATATATATACTTTCATATCGTATCGATCTCAATAGGTAAAATTTTGCTTCGAAATCTACCTAAAAATATCATAACAGTTACCCCTATGTGATATTTCCTGAAACCATAAAACTATAGATGTATAGAGAAAGCTTCGTTCTCTCATTACTTACTAGTATTGCTGGTTAATTACTTGGCTTAATATTACGTCGCTTTTTTTCCCTTCGCTTCCAGCTACTTTTATCGAATATTCTTCTCTATCTTTTGTTATTAAAGTTGATAAACATACAGACCCTTCTCAGAGCCTAAAGCCTTTCACTGAACTACGTTGTAGCAACTTCCAAATTATTAAATCAGTTGATCATTTTTTATATCTTGTTATTTCGTGTGTTTTTTTTCATACTTTCTACAATGCTGCAGTAGGTTCAACGAACTATATTTTAACTATTAACGAAAGAAAATATTAAAGCATTAATAAGTAATCGATTAAAAAAAACATTTTACATTTGCCTATGAAACTGATTGAACTAATATGAATTCTTCTGTTAATCTTACCAAACTTTGTATTGATGTAATTTAATAATATTGTAGTCTATAATAATTATGAGAACGTTATATTGAAATTTTAGAACAAGAAATTCAGCATTTAACATATCTTGAAGATCTTCGGCGATGTCTTCATATTCTCACTGAAGTCTTCGTTTCTCGCAGTATACCTACAGATGTCAAAGCAAAAATGGCTAACGTCTGTGCACGAGTAGTTTGCAAAACAGTCCTTGCACTTGCAAGACATCATTTCAAGAATCCCCTCAGGTACGGGGCTCCGAATCCGTGTACAGCTAGGTGTTCACTTTCATAATGTTCTCCATAATCATATGCTAGCTGGGACATTTGGAAGTTAGCCAACGATCTTCGCCAGATAGCTACTTGATAATTGGCCTTTGTATCCTGATGTTTCCAAAGTCCGTGAAACATTAAATATGACTTTATTCTCACAGAGACAGAAACCTGCGCTTCAATGATTATAAAATGAAGTCGTCAATAACCAATAAAATATCCAAAACGTTGCTGAAACTTCTTCTGATTATATTAAACAGTTCCATTAAAACAATGTTGAAAATAAGATATTTTATTCTGTGGAGGTTTGTTCGTGTTAACAAGTTTATTAGAAAGAAACAATATGGTCGAGACTGATATTGTTTAAAGATTGAGACTGAAGGACTTTAACAATAATGAGTGGTTGTAACAACTATCGAAATATTCTTTTAAGTATTTATACATTCGATAGAATTATACTATTAGTATATTTAAGGCAGTAGAGAATGTTAATGTTTTGATAAGTAATACACCAACTGCTATCCCAATTCGTTTTGAGTATTCGCTACTTTATTAACTCCTTCTAATGTGGCGTCATTTTAATAGGACTTAAAATATTATAGGTAGATTCCTTATCTGAATTCTGTTTATCGAATGAAAGTAATATGAAACACAATTCTTCAAGTGTATTCAATGTTCTTCACTTGAATGTTATCCTTCACTTATTCGTATGAATTCTCATGTGAATAATATATGGAAATAATAATTCACTCAACACTGACTGGCTATAGTTTTTATGTCACTAATACGCATGAATTTTCATGTGAATTGTGAATATTATGATTCGCTTCACCCTTGTATTAAGTGTCAATTATAATTAAATATATCTTCGACCACAAATATTCTTCTTATCAAAATTGACAATTTATTCGTTCACTCAAAGATTATAGGGCAATATAGAAAATAAGATCAGGATAAACTTGGTGATAAAAGACAGAGTACTCAATATAAGAAAATATAATGATTCTATAAAAATAAAAATAGAATCAGATTAGAATATAAAGTCTTTAATCTTCTACCAAAATATTTCTATATTAGCAAAAGTACCTTTTTCTCCTGTGACACTTACTTTCTCTTCCTAATAGAACTAACGACGTTAAATATGAGTTCAGTAATACTTTATCAATATAAAGTTCACTTTCAATAACAAAAATCACCCTTTTCCTATATTATAATAAATATCTTACATGAAAGGTTTACTATACTTTAAAGGCTTTTATTTAAAATGTAAATGTGATGTCTATACTCTCTTTCGTTAGCACTAACACTATCACTTTTAATGAAACTATTCTAAAGCAGCATATACTTACGTTGGAATTTGTAGACACTAGAACGTTCGGAGATAAATGTCTACATGATACAACTGAACCTATTTCACCATGTGGTAGATAAAAATCATATTATTGCCTTGACGTAGTATTTTAAGATTGATCTTGTACACGGTACTTTCCTATAACTCTAAGCTATACTTATTTATGGTACTTACTACGAATCTTTAATGAAGCTTTGAAGGTAATTGACGATGGAAATAATTAAGTTCTAAACACAGTTTTGATGACCAACGACGTGACGAAAACTCACAACACAAAAACTTTGAGTATCTGTTCTTGATTAAAGAACAAAGTTGACGGTATGCAAATTATCATGTGTGTATTGCAAAACTTCATGGACTTCTGCGCTCACCCAGCCATGTCGGATGTATGTAACATTTATTTCATCCTTTACGACTTTACTGTCCTATGTCGTCAGCATATCGGAAAGTTACATAGTTTTGCCAGCTCCTTCAAGCGATTAGCATGCCCCAATCCACAACAACAAAAGTGGTGGCCGCTACAGCAAATTGTCGAGTCCTTGCTAGAGCTGAGTTTATTTCCCAAGCGGTTTTCAGCAACATAAGGAAATCGAAGGTTTACCAAGCTAACGAATACCGAAAGTAAGGTACGTATCCATTTGATTTCCTCTGGCATGTGGTGTCGATGGTTTGATATACTATACTCCCGGTTCAACAGACATGAGTACCCGGTGATGTTCAGATAGTAATTTCTTCAATAGACAAACGTCTAAATGGTTATCGTCTTTACCGTGTTTACTCTTGCTTTATCATTATTCTTTTCGTATGTGTTTTCCTTCAGAAAACAACACACAAAGTCTCCTGTACAAATTGACTTCCGGCGAGAAAAATTAGCTTCACCTGGCGGGCTACTGGGCAGTTACGCTTGTATGCTAATTCTGTAATATCATTAATCTGGTCTATTTAACTTTAATTGTAAGTTTATACACAATAAACTAATGAATTATTTTCATTAGTTATACACAATATTGATTCATATCTTATTTACAGTTGAGGTACCATAAATTTGAAAAGCAAAAATTCCTTATTTTTTTCTGATATTGGTACCTTACAATTCTACAGAAAATGTAAAAAGTTTTTGTTGAGAAAATTGAAAATAACTTAGATACGTATCTACAGTGAAACCGCGAATGAGGGTTTAGTAGAAGTTAGTAACAGATTTATGTACCCTTCAGACTTATAAGGACAGCCATTAGATGCTACTAAACCACTGGAAACGTACATAATCTTGAATATATTTAGGTTACGAAACTTACTTTATGAAATATGTTTATATATTACAATATTACACTTAGGTTGCAATTAAAACAACATCAAACAGTCCATAAATAGAGATATTGGTATTCTGCACAATGATGCACATTAACACCAAAACATTATTCGAGATCCATGATAGTATATGTTTTTTTATTATTTCAGTTTCCAATCTAGTAGGAAACCATCATAACTGAACGACCTGTCAAATCTCATTATATGCAGTAACATCTAAAGTATATATTTCGAGAAAAACGGCACTAGGGGTGGTGAGTACATACATATGTATACACGTTTGCCACGACAAACCGATTTTTCATCCCCGTAATATACCATCCAGCGAAGAATATTGGAAAAATTAGAGAGAGGCGGATAGAGAGAAAGAGCGCTTAATTACAATTGCAAATATTTTAGCAGAGAAACATAATATGTGCATTATTGCCCCGTCATCTCAATCACACATCATTGTAGTAGGAATTGAAGGATGACTTTTTTTCATGATGAGAGAATAGTCTCAATTTTTTGTCATCGGCATGGTGTTTCACTCTATTCAATACATACCTCATTGAACAAAATGTTCATTTTGGTTCCTCACTCCCACAACTTTAATTTCCCTTTAGTCCTCTCTATCTCTATCTCTAAGCCACCCACTTCACTCTATCTCACTCTGAACAACAAAAACACATAACACACAACATCATCTGCTTCTCACTACCTTCAGTGCTAGTATTGTTGGTGCTGTGAGTGACATGTGCTGTTGACGTTTTACATTGTTCTGCATTGCGATCAAGAGAACGGTAATCAGAGAGGTAACACAAAATGAATCAATATTGCCGTAATTCAGCAATACATCCTGTTTGGTCTGTTTTTTTTTCTCTACTTCAAAATTTCATTCTTCCATTTTTGAGTTAATATTTTGTTTCCCGTGCTTTTTGCATAATGATTTTAATCACAATGCTGTCTGTACAAATCAGTTTTTTTTCTGTCGATTCGAAAATGACTACACGGCAAAAATGAAAAATGATTATACCATTATATCAGACTGTTTGCATATATATTTTATGTGGCATGACGTTTTTCAAATGCAGAGAAAAAATTGTAACTGGAATCGAACTCTCGTCTCCTACTTACAGATCGAAGCAGACGTAAGCCATAGTGTTGTTACCGCTCATTTTATATTATCTTATCCTACGTACAAACTGAGTGCTAAAACACTAACATAAGTCATCACCAATAAATTACCTTTTGTTTACACATGTAGACTGTTTCTCATGTGTCCTGGTGTCGAATGGCAAGTTGCTCTATGACCTGTGAATATTTTAAATCGAAGATTTCTTTTCACAAATGCTACAAAACAAAACAGTCAGGTGTTAATTCCGTTTGGATTAAAACCTTGTGTGAGATATATACATTAGCTGTGGTGCTAATGTCTAAGCAGCAGATGTCTTTTCCGGAAAGTGAGAGGTTTGGGCAATTCTCATCAGCGGGTTTAAATTTAGATCTGAAAGTTTCCAAGCCAGTACTCCACAGATTTTGTCATCACTGAAAAATGTTTGAAGGTGAGACAGCAGTTGATATGGTAATTTCCATTCGTGCTATTCTTCTTTAGAAGGTAGTTATTAGAAAATTAGTCACCAACAGAAAAGTTTACATCCTTTTTAGAATTTGCTGCTGTGTTAACATACTACACAATCAATGCAAAAGCTTTGTCCTTTGTCCATATTTGGTTAATTTATAGGAAACCGTCGAGGAAAAATTAAATGGTTTATTGTTATATAATCGTTAATAATTATAGAACACAAGGAGTATAAATAGTACTAAATTGTCCCTCTGTACCTTCACACACTTTCTGAAACAGTCAGACTACTCGTCTATCATCTCATACACCAGTTTTACGTATGCCACTCCAGCCACTTCTTCGCTCTTCTGGCCCGTATCTTTTGCAAAGCAGGAGTCAGGTCCTGTGGTCTTGTTCTTAGATGCACACAACACTTAAGGTTTCGTCTTCTGCGGAAGGACGTGGTACGTGCTAGCATCATTATTTACCGTATCATCTTCTGCCGATCAGTTCTTGGTTTTTCATCGGGAGAGAGCATCTCATTCAATCACCCGACAGTCTGGTAACAAACAAAAAGAAAATAATTATTTAAAAGATTTCAAAAGATTGCAAATCTGAATTCGAGAGCTCTTGCACTTGTATATCCTGGTGACAGCGATATTGGTTTATTTAACACTCCATTACATATCAACTACACGAAGTGCTACAGCAAATTGATCAGTTTTGGGAGCTTCAAAATGTACTCCAGTTAGATTTAATGAGTGAATTCTTAGTGTATTTTGCAATTACTTTAGGGATCCTCTACCAAATGACTAAACTTCCTGCACGGCTAGGTAATATCCATGACTGCGACTTAATCTTCCACTTGCTGATGCTGGTATTGCTCGATTTTGTACGCAGTATTATCTCCGGTAAGTATAGACATTATATATCTCCCAACGATTATATACAGGAAACAAAAACTGAATTTGTCAACCTCATCATGTTATCTGACTTGGTTTAGCTTTTCAGGAACTAGAAAGTATACCTCACTGTTAAATATTCATTCTTACTTTGGACACCTCTGTAAGCTGGAGTAGACACGTTTGAGGCAAACACGAGTGGTATAACTTTACAAACACTTTATTCTTCTTGATCTGTAAACTCTAACAAAACATTAAGTTCGCTTTTAAAATACTGCACAGAACAATATACTGTATTAAAGTAGGGAAACTTGAAACATGTTTTAAAATGTTGTTAAAAGAAATCCGAAAATCATGAAAAGGGACATTGAAAATATCTAAGAGTCTTTATATTAAAAATTATAACATTTTATTTATTTTCCAGTATGTTTTGATTCATTCATCTACGATGGGACACTATGTAACTGAGTTTGGAGAGAAGCAAGATTATTGTTTTCAAAATACGTATGACTAACTTGAAGTTGTTACTTCTGTGAACAAGAAACAAGATTGTTCCCTCTCTTATTTTAAAGATTCGGCAACCACAACAAAGTAAAATCTAATAATATTACGCGAGGGTATGAGAGCAACGACCATGGTGTTCTTACAACATATAAAACTAACCCATAAATCTTTTTCCGAAGAAAAACAGAATTTGTGATAAACAAATTTTAAAAAAAGGTTAGAAAAATATTTGTTTACACCCCAAATCTGCTAAGACTTTTTTCTCCTTTAAAAAGAGAAAGAAAGAAGAAGAGGTTTCTGCTCTTATTCCGCAACTTCCTTTTCCTAGGCAACAGTCCGGCAAACAAGTCTTTTTCTTCAGAAATATCACAGAGCTGGAAAACAGGATTGTAATAAAACTGGGGAAAAGTGAAAAAAACTTAAAAAAAATTACGCCTCAAGGCCAGAAAGAAGGCAATGAAATGGACGTGGTGCAGCCAACGGTCGCTTGCAAACATTTTCTCCGACATGACAGCTTCTTCCTTTTTCGTCGTTTAAAATAATTTTACTATTTATAAAACTGATATTATTGCATTGTATAATTAGCAGCAATTACGTTGCGTTTCTTTTACGACTATTTATGTAAGGTAGGTGAATTAAAGTCCTTTTAATGTTGCATAGGAAATGTATTTTGTGACGAAATCATACTCCAATTTTCGATTGGCTCGTATAATAATATTCTACGTTCATTTCAAGCGAATCTAGTTTATGCTTATCTAAAGAAAGCTACAGTTATTTTGCAAAGTATTATATACATTCTAATGAAACTTTTTTTTACTCTTGTAAAGTTTAACTTGCATGTTTGACAACTATAATGTAAATATCCATATCCTTGGGCCTGAAGGAGAATTCGTCAAAGGACGTCATTCCACAGAAATGTGATGAACTTTGTCACCAACGCTTGTTTAATTTATATATAAATATATTAAATAGAATTGTATAACGGAAACAATTGTAGGGGGAATCTCAATTTCATGCACCATCTGTACCTTTCTTCTAGAAAACCCCTTGTACTTATTTGCTTTCTACTCAAGAATAGAAGAGAGCATATGGGTCACCTTAGGGGAAAAATACAAGTACTTCATTTAACCACATGCATTTGTAATAAATAGAAAGCAAAATTTTCTGATATGAAACAGATTTTGATGATTCAATATCTGATTATATCAAATAATTGAATGTGGTTCCTTTTTGTTTTCGTTATGGTTGCCAGGTCAAAAAGAGAATACCAAGAATTGAAATGTGAGACGTTGCACTAAAATGTAGGACACATTTTTGAGCAATAAAATTGTACCTCAAATGAAACAAAAAATGTCCTTGGCAATGGCGTATTTAGAGGTCTCCAAAATTTCGATTTATATTCAAAATTAGCATGGCGTAATTGTATATAGAATCCATTTTTTTTTCTGGTGGGAGGGATGGAGAAGGTAGTAATAAAGACATTAACATCAGTATTATTGAAGTATCCGCCTGAAGAAGCAGAGTTCAAACCTCTATCAGGATAGCTACTAGCAGGACGTAAACCTGTGATCCTTCGCAGTTTGATCTGGAATTGGTATTAGTAACCACTAGACCAGAGGAATGAATCGAACTGACTAAGATAGTGATTACTTTCAAACACAAACATTTCTACACTGATGTAAAATTTACAGTATTTATTAATGACGGAGATCTTTTTAAAATATGTCTAAACTAAAACTCTATAGCGGGCAAAAGGAAAGATACCTTTACGACAAAATCAAGGATGTTTAAATTTTGGTTAAAAGGTTTGCTTATTAATAATATAGCTTAATTCCAATTTTCCCACTAAGCGAGGCTTTAAACGTCAAATCATATTAGGGCGATTCAGACATGCAAGAAAATAATGAAATCGATGCACATAGTAGGCAAATATTTACAAAATAAATCAATTTAATTATCATATTCAAATTAGTTCGCAATGAGTACCAGCATTTTGTTTGAAATCGAAAACAGACACATCTGTCAACTAAGCTGGAAACTATTGTTAAGTAAACTAAACCTAATTTAAATATGAAATTAAGAAATATGTATGACCCAACCAAAAGGAAGAAATTTGATGAAAGCAGATTTGTTGTTAGTAACCCAAAATGATATAAAAAACATCCAGTATTTCGAATTTGTAACACAAAAGGAGCCTTTACATCTACCTGAAAACATTCTAAATACTTAATTATAATTTTGGAAGGGATACAAGTTATAAACATTGCATCAGAAACCTACGCGTAGTTTTATTTTATCAGTAAGAAATCCAACAGAATACTCATTGTATTTCAAATGAAGCAAATAGATGTAATCATGTATTTAACATTTTATTTAGAGTTGTCTACTCAAGGAAAATTAACCGATAGGAGGTCAAAACCTAATTTTTCGTCATTAAATCCGGTGACCGCTATAGATCCCTACAGATGATCGATATTTCATTCCAATTGAAAGTGAAAGAAATTTTGTAATAGAAATATGTTTTCGTGCTACAGTAGTTTCCTCTAATTCAAAATATAAACATTATGCTGAAGAATATATTAACTACTTAAAAATGAATATTAGAAAAATTAACTCTTGAAGTGATCCTTTTTTCAGAATTTTCAAATCTCTGAAATGCATTTTTTAAGATAAAAACATTCTATTGTTTCGATCACAACATACACGAGGGAGGATCGAAAGAAACCGGAATCGTTCTCTGGTGAGCGGATCAGTTGTAGTACGTGCTTCCGCTGCTAGATGCCTCTTGCAGGAACTCTTCTGCGTCAGTCTACCGACCAGCGCTATCGAGTGAAGTAGTACTACCACGTAATAAATATTTTTGTTAAACACCTCTCACTTGTTCGGCGATTTTTGTGATGACGGAAAAGTGGAAACAACGTGTGAGGCTATGAAATTCTGCTTTATGTTTGAGGAAACAGCTGTAATATTTAAAACGACTCACAAGGAAGCTGCTCAAGGAAAAACAAAACTTTATGAGTGTTTTTCACATTTCGAGGTCACTTGAAGACCAACTTCGCTCAGGACGACCCTCGACCTCCCGAACGGACGAAAACATCGCCAGAACTCGTGGATTGGTTATGAAAGTTCGTCGCAGAACCACTGATAAATTTATAGATTTGTTTGGTGCGCCCTGCAGTTACTGCCAATGGACTTTGAGCAAGAAATTGCAAATGAAAAGAGTTGCAGCAAAGCTCGTGCCTCAGCAGCAGACAACACCTTGATTCTGAAACATTTTTTAACCGAAAACAACATGATCCAGGAATTGCACCCACCATATTCACTCGAACTTGCTCCGAGTGTTCTGTTTTATTCTCCCAAATGGAGAAATCATCCTCAAAAGAAAATTTTGGCGGAAGTTGGAGAGATGAAGAAAAATTCGAGAGAGCCATTAAAAGCTATCCCTTCGCAAGACTTTCACGACTACTTCTAAAATGAAAAACTCGTTTAGACCGGTGATTTTCATCATAAAGACAGTACTTTGAAAGCGATTCAAGTTGTAAGACCCATAAATAAATACCCACAAGTTTATTACAAAATTCCTGTTTCTTTTGGGTAACCCCTCGTATACCTACCGATCTCGTATACCTTAATTTACTAATGAATTTTTACGTTGCATAGAAACAAAGAACTGGCAATCATAATAAATTTCGAAAAGCTCAGTGCCCTAAGCATTTTTTTCGTTTTTAGTCTGCTATCCTTGTTTCAGACAAAGCGTATTTCACTAATACATATTATTAATATAAATATTACTTTGTAACTTGGAAACAAATTTCACACTATATAACAAGTGTTCTGAAATTTTAAGTCCTTATCAACAAACGTCCTACGAAAAAAAAACTAATGCGCATCGTAAACCTATTTAAGTGGATATCTGATAACTTTATTTCTCGTATTTATCAGGTCTTGGATCGATAGTGGATGCCTTTGCAAGAAAGACGTTCTGGACAAGTCTCGTTACGAGAGTGTTTGAATCTAATAAATATAATGATTTCGCTAAGAAACAGGCAAGGTAATTCAAGTCCAAATAAGTAGGTATGTAGCAGGTACACATTATTGTGTTTAACATAAGTTCTTAGCGACAACGAAAACCAAACGGCCCCGAAAATCATATTTCACAATATAGCGATACCTCTTCTGTAGCAGAAAAAAGTATAACCCTTTTCGCATTGTTATTTTTCACGACAATACATTACTTCATAAACGATGAAACAAGACTTATTACATATTGAATATAGTTTTCTTTAAAACCAATATTTTATTACATTGTTCAGCTCAAATAAAAGAAAATACTGAAAGTAATCAGTAAACTAAAATAACATGTATGTATCCTTTTGCAGAGCACAACAATAAATTTAAGCGATGTGAAAAAAATAGAACAATGAAAATTTTAGTTTCTCATGTTTCTTGTAATAATGAAACGTTAACTCCTGTCTGTATTTAGCCTCATGGAAACTAGTGGCACTGTAAGTAAACGCACTACAGAAATAAGGAATACTTATAGTACTGAGGCAATATTAATATTTTTAGTATTATAGGTATGAGTCTTGATAGTCAGTATCTAGGTAAGATTTTGAAATGTTACCATTTTCACCGACAACCATAACTCGGATGATAGAGCGATGGTTTCGCATTCAGAAGTTACTGAGGTTTAACCAGCAGCTGACTATCTTCAACGAGATTTTCTAGCGTTTGTCCTTAGTCACACAAGGCAACTACCTGGATGATACCTTCGACCCTCGCCTATTCCTTCCCGCATCCTGGCATGATTCCAGCCCGAGCCATTGGTGTCTAATGGCCTTAAACAAATTCAAATTCAAATTGTCACAATTTTCATTATTATTATCGACACCATTTCAAGTAAAAATCTCCTCATTTTGTTACAACTTATCTTTACTCATTTGTATTTCTTCCTTGGAATGCCTTCACCCCTTGTAGAAACTTATTGGTTAGCCAATGCTCTGCTGACTTAAACTACATTTCTTTTCCACACCGTATAATCTGGAAACTTGCTAATTTTGTACCCACAATTCAAGAGTACAGTTTTTAGGATGCAGGAACTTTTATTCATATGTCTTCTTCAATGTAAAAGTAAACGTTATTTGATCTAAATAAAACTTTAACTTCAAGTCTATTATATTAGCTTTAGGTTAGGGACTACATCAAGTCCTGCCGTAATATACTATCCGAACAAAAACACCAGAGGTGCAAAAAGTGGAGCCAAGTTCTTTAGCCCTAAAAAGGTGTGAAATGGGAGACGGATGAGCCAAGTTCCTTGGTGACAACATGTAACAGGAACAAAGGAACTTGGCGCGAGCTGGCAACAGCCTTAAGGTTGGTGGCGGTGGACGTAGTGGGTTTTAGGATCCCCACCACCCTTATAGCTTGAGGATCATGAACCTTGCCACTTCGCGCCAAGTTCCTTTGTTCCTGTTACATGCTGTCACCAAGGAACTTGGCTCATCCGTCTCCCATTTCACACCTTTTTAGGGCTAAAGAACTTGGCTCCACTTTTTGCACCTCTGGTGTTTTTGTTCGGATTTCACAGCTTTTTGTACGTGTATAATATATATACTCGCTCTCTCGGCCTCGTTTAGGTCCTCGCCCCCGTAGCTGGCTGCGGCCTTAACTTCGAGTTTTTGGGTACTTATGCCTCTTTATCGTAACCACTCTCCAGGACACTGTGCTTCCATGTTGCAGATTTTTTCCCATACCCACCACCCGTGGGAATGA